>MCFE01000150.1:0-153305 GCA_002104905.1 Basidiobolus meristosporus CBS 931.73 | reverse complement strand
CCTAACCCTAACCCTAACCCTAACCCTAACCCTAACCCTAACCCTAACCCTAACCCTAACCCTAACCCTAACCCTAACCCTAACCCTAACCCTAACCCTAACCCTAACCCTAACCCTAACCCTAACCCTAACCCTAACCCTAACCCTAACCCTAACCCTAACCCTAACCCTAACCCTAACCCTAACCCTAACCCTAACCCTAACCCTAACCCTAACCCTAACCCTTTAAATTAGTCAACGATTTGATTTTTTGATTGAATCTGACTCCGAATCCATCCATCCATCCATTAAATCACCTTTACTAACTATTTTTATTTTTTCCTCTTTAAATTAGTCAACGATTTGATTTTTTGATTGAATCTGACTCCGAATCCATCCATCCATCCATTAAATCACCTTTACTAACTATTTTTATTTTTCCTCTTTAAATTAGTCAACGATTTGATTTTTTGATTGAATCTGACTCCGAATCCATCCATCCATCCATTAAATCACCTTTACTAACTATTTTTATTTTTCCTCTTTAAATTAGTCAACGATTTGATTTTTTGATTGAATCTGACTCCGAATCCATCCATCCATCCATTAAATCACCTTTACTAACTATTTTTATTTTTTCCTCTTTAAATTAGTCAACGATTTGATTTTTTGATTGAATCTGACTCCGAATCCATCCATCCATCCATTAAATCACCTTTACTAACTATTTTTATTTTTCCTCTTTAAATTAGTCAACGATTTGATTTTTTGATTGAATCTGACTCCGAATCCATCCATCCATCCATTAAATCACCTTTACTAACTATTTTTATTTTTCCTCTTTAAATTAGTCAACGATTTGATTTTTTGATTGAATCTGACTCCGAATCCATCCATCCATCCATTAAATCACCTTTACTAACTATTTTTATTTTTTCCTCTTTAAATTAGTCAACGATTTGATTTTTTGATTGAATCTGACTCCGAATCCATCCATCCATCCATTAAATCACCTTTACTAACTATTTTTATTTTTTCCTAGGTTCTGACCTTGCGATCGTAAAAAGCAGTCACAGCGCGCAACCCTAACCCTAATTTTGATCCCGCCCATCAAAAATCACCCAAAAATCTCAAAAATTGAAATTTGAAGCTGAAACTCTGGATATGCCACCAAAACCTCAACAGGAGCCCACTACACCTGAAAGGAAGGTTCTTGATTGCTTTGACAAGTCTATCAAGAAGATTTCTTGCCCCAACTGTGGAAACAAAGGAACTATCAGAAGGAATGGAAGAGCTGGCAGACTCAGGAAGCTTACTTTTCTCTGCAAATGCACCAGGAATATTGGTATCACTCTGATGGAAGACATGCTTGGCAAGCTGAAGACTCCCTCTCCTCAAGCACTCTCTCCTGCCCAGTTTCTGAACAGGCTTGCCTCCCCTGCTGCTGCTTCACCAACAAGAATTGCCTCTGTTACTGCCTTGGATACTCCTTCTCCTCCTGCCAGGATATCTCCTTTTGTGCCTGAATCTGCCAGTCCACTTTCCTTGCCTCCAAGAAGCCCACTGTCAATGGACTCTATTCCTGCCACTGCTCTCCCAGATGCCAGCACTTCTACTGATGCATTTCTTCAGAGATTCCTTGCAATTGAGAAGAGAATTGCTGATTATAGAGGCTGCCAATACTGCCCTGACTATTGAAAACAAGAGACTGGATGCCCAATGCAAGAAGCTCAAGAATGAAGCCTAATACTGCCCTGAAAACTGCCAGAGATGCCTTGCAAAAAGCTTCCTTGGAGTGCCACTGCCTTACCACTACTGCTCAGCCCCAGCCTGCTGCTTCTGTTCCTGTTCAAGAGCAAGATCCTGTTCCACAGAAAAGCTACTCCAGTGTTTTACAGAACAACTGGATAGTGAACTCTGTTCCTCCCAGAAAACCTGCTTCTACTGCCTTCTCCCAGGTGACCTCAGTTCCTGCTTCAGTTTCTGCCTCTCCACCTGCACCAGCTGCCACCACCTCTACAGTCACCTCAGCTATACCTCAGACTTATGCAGGCAAGGTTCTAGCAAGAATTATCAACACATCCAGCTCCAGTACCATTCAGCAAGACACATCAAGAAAACCCTCTACTGAGAATGTGGACTCCAATCTGACTACTGCAGCTCCATTGCCACACAGAAGGACTTACAAGCCCCCAGCAAACCTACCACCAGCTTCTACCTGGACTGTGGTGTACTTGAAGCAAGTTCCCTGGACTCCCATTTCCAACATCAGGAAAGCACTCAAGGCATGCAATATTCAGCTCTCAAGAATTGTCAACCTGGCCTGGAGAAAAGGGAAGATTCTGGAGGTTATCCTAGACCAAAACATTGCTGACCCATTTGTTGCCTTTGTGGAGAAGAACCTTAACTGGCTGAAAACTGACTTCAAGATAGTGCCTGAAGAATCTGAATCCTCTGACTCTCTACTGTTCAACAAGCCTCCAGCCCATGTTGCCATTCTGTCTTTCTTTGCTGCCATCAAGAGACAAGCCCCCTCCTATGATGTGGCATACTTCCTCAAGAACCATGCCATTTCCCTCCTTGCTGACTTAAGTGATGCACCATTTGAAGAGCTCTGGGACTCTGCAGGTCACATTGTCAATGCTGCCTCTGAAGAAGCTACAACCTCTGCCTGACTACCTGAAGTTCTGTTGCTTAACTGCAACAGCATACAGCCATCAAGACCAACTCTAGAGAGACTTCTTTCAAGATTTTCCCTCCTGTGTTTGATTGATGTCCAGCTACCCTCTATACTTTTGACTAATCTATATTGCTTTTCTACTCCTAGAACAAAGAATACCTCCTCTATCTGCTTCATCTCTTCTACCATCAATACTCCTCAGCTCTGTGTTCCTCTTTACTCCCCTTACTGTGCTGCTCTCCAGTTGCCAACTATCAGTCTGGTGCTCTGCTATCTGCCTCCAAGTCTTGCCCTTCAGGAAGTGCAAGTTATATGCCAGAAAGTTCAGCAATACCAGCAATCTATATCAACACCTATTATCTTGCTTGGAGATCTCAACATTCCCCATCCTGAGAACAAGACTACTCTGACTGCAAGAATGAAGCCAAGGTCTACATTCCTACTGAACTTCCTGAGAGAAAGCCATCTGCTAGCACTAGGTGCTCAATCTGAGAAAAGATGTGTTGACTGGATCTGCCCTTCTGCTGCTGCCCTCTACTTTGTGGATGAAGTCAAGCAATTCTCTGGAGCTGAGCTAGGATCCTTGAGAGCCTCTGACCACCCAGCCTGGTCCCTTTCTATGCAACCAGTTGTGAAGAAGAAGCTGCCAAAACTTACTGTGCTCACCCACAAAGCTACCAAGAATCAGAAGAAAGACTTTGGGAACTACTTGAAGCTTGCCAGTTTGCTACTTTCTCTGCCAGATGATCTCAACTATGCCTGGCTCTTTGTGAAGCATCTGATTCTGGTGTCTGCCTCCCTCTCACTGCCATGCAAGACTACTGCTGTTACCTCAAGAAAATGGGAATCCATTGTTTCAGCCCTGCAACAAAGCTACCTGAGTTTCCCTAACCCAAAAACAGAGAAACTCCTCCTGACAGCAATACACCACTCCAAGGCAATTCACCACACTCTGCATACTCAGCTCTGGGATCATATTATGAGTTCCTTGCCTCTGCAATCTTCCAACTCTATAACAAGAACAGTATCAAGACTCTACTGGGCAATGAGGCCCTCTTCCAGGAAGTTACCTTCAACAGAACAGCTGGCTAACATCTTCTTCTCTACAAAGCAGTACTCAACTCCTGGCTTTCATCCTGACTTCAAGACTCTGCCCATCCCACTTGCACTTGATCAAAGGAGAATCCATAATGTGCTCAAGAGGCTTCCCAACTCTACTGCTCCAGGTGTGGACACAATCTCCTATGAGCTTCTGAAGACTAGTACCAAGGCCATGTCTGCACTTCTGCTTCCACTGTTTCAGCAATGCTCAGCCCAGCTTTCTACTCCTGAGGAATGGTCCTTTGCAAATGTTCTGCCACTGTACAAGGGTAAAGGAAAGCACCTGGATCCTAGCTCCTACAGGCCAATATCTCTGCTGCCCACCTGCAGAAAGGTGTTTGAGCTTCTGCTTGCTCAGGAGCTCTACTCTGACTCCCTCAAGTTTCATCCTGCACAGTTTGGCTTTGTTCCTGGCCTCTCCTTGGAATATGCAGTCATACTTAGCCAAGATCACTCTCTCCAGTGCAAGTATCCCTCAGTTCTGTTTGATATTACTAAGGCCTTTGATTCAGTTGACAGAAATCTGCTTTGGTCCAAGTTGCAATGCTTCTCCAGTACCTCTCTCACCCTCCTTGTCAGGTCCCTGTTTCTGGATCCACAAGCAAGAATTCTGCACCCAAGTGAGCAATCAGCTGTGTTCTCAGTTCCTAATGGAGTGGTTCAAGGCTCTGTGCTTGGTCCTATACTGTTTGCCATCTTCCTGAATGATTTCCCAAGACTCTCAGCTGACTGCCTGGTTACTCTCTTTGCTGATGACATCAGAATATCCTCCTCCAATGTGCAACAAGACTCCCAGACCATCCACCAGTATCTGCAGAAGAATAATCTCCAGCTTTCCATTGCAAAGACAGTACCTTTGGGCTCTCCCATCACCTTAGAGAACTCCTCTCTACCTGCTCAGGTTTCTGCTACATATCTTGGCTTTCCTTTCCTTCCTACTGGACTAGACTCTGGAGCACACCTGAAGAAGAGAATTATCCTGGCAAGACAGGCACTCCACAAGCTACTGGCTGTTACTCCTCCTACAACTTCAGCTCCCAGCTGCCTTCTTCTACTCAAGCAGTTTGTCTTCCCTGTACTGGAATTTGGCTTACCACTTCTCTCTCTTACTTCTAGAGACTGCACTAAGCTTGACAAGTTTGCAGTATGGTGCATTACCTCCTTGGTGCCTCATTTGCCTGAATGCCCCTACAGACATGCTATTCTTGGTGCTTTTGGGTTTATGCCCTATAAGATCAGACTTCTCTACCTTAGAACCAGATTATATCTCAGACTTCACCACTGCAACAACCCACTGATTAAGGCCTGGAAGAGAACACACCACACAACACCTGGCTCCTGCTGGAGAACTATACTTGGAGATCCTGAAGTCAAGAAGTTTGCTCACTATATTCTGCAGTCAGAAAAACCCAAGCTGGCCTACCTGAAGTACTTGACAGACCTTTGGCAGCAATATCTGCAGCAGCACACTCCCTTTATGATGAATATCAATCCTTATCACATTCCCCTCATTAATGTTGTTCACAAGTCATTCTTACCTCTCTTGCTACCCCCCTTCCCACTGAACAGTGTCTTGAGCACTGAAGAACTATCATCACTTCTTATTAACTTACCTACAAATTCCCCTCAGCTACACACTCTTGTATCAAAGCTACAACAGTAGCGCTGGCTTCTTTGTTTCAACTGAAATAAAGATTTCACCTGTTGGTGACTGTCTCCCCCCTAAACCCTAACCCTAACCCTAAACCCTACCCTACCCTAAATGTTCTGCCACTGTACAAGGGTAAAGGAAAGCACCTGGATCCTAGCTCCTACAGGCCAATATCTCTGCTGCCCACCTGCAGAAAGGTGTTTGAGCTTCTGCTTGCTCAGGAGCTCTACTCTGACTCCCTCAAGTTTCATCCTGCACAGTTTGGCTTTGTTCCTGGCCTCTCCTTGGAATATGCAGTCATACTTAGCCAAGATCACTCTCTCCAGTGCAAGTATCCCTCAGTTCTGTTTGATATTACTAAGGCCTTTGATTCAGTTGACAGAAATCTGCTTTGGTCCAAGTTGCAATGCTTCTCCAGTACCTCTCTCACCCCCCTTGTCAGGTCTCTGTTTCTGGATCCACAAGCAAGAATTCTGCACCCAAGTGAGCAATCAGCTGTGTTCTCAGTTCCTAATGGAGTGGTTCAAGGCTCTGTGCTTGGTCCTATACTGTTTGCCATCTTCCTGAATGATTTCCCAAGACTCTCAGCTGACTGCCTGGTTACTCTCTTTGCTGATGACATCAGAATATCCTCCTCCAATGTGCAACAAGACTCCCAGACCATCCACCAGTATCTGCAGAAGAATAATCTCCAGCTTTCCATTGCAAAGACAGTACCTTTGGGCTCTCCCATCAGCTTGGAGAACTCCACTCTACCTGCTCAGGTTTCTGCTACATATCTTGGCTTTCCTTTCCTTCCTACTGGACTAGACTCTGGAGCACACCTGAAGAAGAGAATTATCCTTGCAAGACAGGCACTCCACAAGCTGTTGGCTGTTACTCCTCCTACAACTTCAGCTCCCAGCTGCCTCCTTCTACTCAAGCAGTTTGTCTTCCCTGTCCTAGAATTTGGCTTACCACTTCTCTCTCTTACTTCTAGAGACTGCACTAAGCTTGACAAGTTTGCAGTATGGTGCATTACCTCCTTGGTGCCTCATTTGCCTGAATGCCCCTACAGACATGCTATTCTTGGTGCTTTTGGGTTTATGCCCTATAAGATCAGACTTCTCTACCTTAGAACCAGATTATACCTCAGACTTCACAACTGCAACAACCCACTGATTAAGGCCTGGAAGAGAACTCACCACACAACACCTGGCTCCTGCTGGAGAACTATACTTGGAGATCCTGAAGTCAAGAAGTTTGCTCACTTTATTCTGCAGTCAGAAAAACCCAAGCTGGCCTACCTGAAGTACTTGACAGACCTTTGGCAGCAATATCTGCAGCAGCACACTCCATTTATGATGAATATCAATCCTTATCACATTCCCCTCATTAATGTTGTTCACAAGTCATTCTTACCTCTCTTGCTACCCCCCTTCCCACTGAACAGTGTCTTGAGCACTGAAGAGCTATCATCACTTCTTATTAACTTACCTACAAATTCCCCTCAGCTACACACTCTTGTATCAAAGCTACAACAGTAGCGCTGGCTTCTTTGTTTCAACTGCAATAAAGATTTCACCTGTTGGTGACTGTCTCCCCCCCTAACCAAGAACACTTAGCCTTGTGGTTATCCCTAACCCTTCCATACCCATGGTTGTGGGTTCAAATCCTAGATCCAGCAAAAATTTGATTAATAAAATTGATGTGTGCTCATTGGGAGATGGCTTGATCAACCATCGGGCAAAGTAAAGGCTCTGATTGGCTGAAATCCTTGAAATGCTAGTTGGCCAGATTTGCCTAGTAAATTTGGCCAGTGATCTCCCAGATATTCATCTCAGCTCCCCCAGTCTACTGGCTATTCTGGCCACAATTCAGCTACCGCAAACCAGTATAACTTGGCTCAGATATATTCAGATTCTCACTTCTCAGGCCTGGCTTTCCAGGAAACCTCTCTCAGACCTAGCTAACTAGGAAATATAGTACCACTCAGCTTCTCAACTCTCAGACCTGGCTTACCAGGAAGATATCTCTCAGACCTAGCTTTCTAGGAATTACTTCAGATTAACATGGCTTCTTTAGATACTTGTCATAAGTAAATAAAGATTTCACCACTTGGTGACTTTCCTCCCCCTAAGGTGAAACCAAATCAGAAGGAGTAGTAATCGTATGAATACCACAGTTTGGCTACTCCACGTAGGAGGATGATAGCTGTGCTTATTAAAAGCACTGAGTCGTGACCTTGTTTTCCATCAATTAGATTTCAGAAACTACTTGGAATATATTCACCAAAACATCAGGTGCCCAGAACATGAAATATCTCAAAGTTGACCAAACAGCCCCAAACTTTGCACACATGTTCTTGGGACCTTCCTTAACCTATTCTACGTGTTTGCAATGCCAGGACCAGGTAAAAGTATAAATACCACTTTTACATTCAATAAATCATTAAGTGAAAACCACATAATCTACTTGTCCTCCCAATCACTTCCAATATCTCCAAGACTCTTACAACACCAAGTGCCCCTACTGTAGCAGGTATTTTTACTTCTCTCATGTAGAGAGCTGCTTTGGGTTCAAAGATACCCAATCTTTGTTCCAATTTCACAAACAAAGGGAGCTCATCCAGAGACTTTCTGCTATCATATCTGCAATTAGACCTGAGCTTCTGCCTTCCTGTGACATCCCTGCCTTCCAGGAAGTGGTAGTATAGCTCTACACTTTCCCTTGGTGCTTTGCTTTCAAATAACTCCCATCTTTACTTCATTTCTAGCCTAATTTATTGACAAATTTCTTTTCAGAACTCAACTCAACTTAAGCAGTATATTTACCTTCACATTACCATAAATATATTTTCTTTGTACAATTTGCACTACTCAACTTGAATCAAGTTGAAATGGTATTACTATACTTGATCAGATTCAATAAAAGAATTTAGACCCCTAACCCTAACCCTCTCTTTTCTTCTTAACTATTTTCTCACCCTCCTACCCCAACTACTCCTTTCTTCTTATTATCTACTTCTTCCATGTCTTTACCCAACTTTCACTCTTTACAGACTTCTTATCTTGAACAAAGAGTTTCTCTTCTGGAAGCTGAAAACTCAATGTTGAAATCTCAGATCTAGGTTCTTTTCAAAACTCTCTCTGATCTTCACACAGCACTCTCTACTTCTCTTTCAGCTTCTTCCTTACCTTGCAACCCCTCAACCAGCACTTCTTCCAGTCAATCTGAGCACTATCAGCAACCAGCAACTCCTGCCATTCATACTCAGACATACTCCCAAGCACTTCAAGCGCATCCAAAGCCAGCTGCCCTTCCAACAAGACAGTCACCTAAGCCAGTGCACCCTAAAGCCAGAAGAATATTCCCTGTCAGCCCTGATACTCCTCCCACTTCCAATTGGGCTGTTTGCTATTTCAGAAATGCTGGCTATCTTCCAATTTCAGAACAAAGAAACTACCTCAAGGACCTAGGTATTCATATGCCTAGGATTATTAGCATTCAGTACATTTCCAGGGATCACTTGGAAGTCATTCTTGACAAAGATATTGTTGAAGATATTACAGAAGAAGTCAAAAATATGCTGGATTGGGAGCTCTCAGAGAATATATTCAGACATCATTTAGACATTCCACTCTTTGTACCATTCTCTCTGGAAAAAGACCTCCTCAAAAGGTTTACCAGCTTGTTGAAGAACTCTCCTTCCCTTCAAGTCACAAACTTCCTCAAGAAATACTACAGTGAACAAGCAGTTTTGCTACATTCTCCTCTAAACTTTGATATTGAGGATATTTGGGATACAGCAAAGTCCAGGTTTATCTTGTAGGCTAACTGCATCTCAGATATTCATATTCAAACTTGGCTTCTTTATTTACAATTTAAATAAAGATTTCACCCTGTGGTGATTATCATCCCCCCCCCTAAGAACGGAACACTCGGAAGTGTGGCTTTGAGGATGCGCCAGGCCGTCCTTACAGGCAGATATGAGCCCAAGGAATCCTGGATCAATCATTTGTATCCCGACAACGGTGCGCCTCTGCCACAAATAATACCCGAGTGGTTGGTAGATGCGGACTGCGTAGCCACTGACTGGTCGAAGTTTGGCTATTACACCACTGATTTCGGCGACGGAGCTCCTGTATGTTGTCGGCGGGAAGCATCCTTTGTTGTTGGGATGATTTGCATATTCGATATGCCGCCGCTACAAAAGCAAGGCAGGGGAATTGACGCCTGTGTTACTGTAGAGACGGAATACTTGGAAAGATTCCGCAACGACCAGGAACTGGCATCGTTTGTCAAATTTATCTATTAATGGCGGAAAGGGTGGAACAATCACTGCGGGGTCTGGATATACTAAGAATCCCTCCTTTCTAGTAGCAAGGACTAATGCATCAGCGTGTCCTTGCACTAGCGATCTGTGTCACAAGATACTTGTTTTTTCTAATCTTCCGTAACCTCTTGGTTACTACACTGCTTAGAATTAGTAAATTAATACTCGTAACTCCACCCGTATGTCAGGGACCCTTGGCTTCGATCCTGAGACAGAGATGTGTTTAGTCTCCAGGAAGGTACTGGGCTATACCGAGGAGGTTTGTTTACTTCTTTATTTACCATAGCTCAATGCCTTGGTATGCATTCATACACAGTGCAGTAGTGCTATCTTATCGTTGATCACCAAGATATTCGGTTCTGTTCAGCATGGATGAATAGGGGGCATCTTGGTGCTGATAATCAAGATTGCCTACCAGAGTGAAAGTTAATTTTAGTGATTTTATTCTAAACAATCTTGATCACGCATCAATGGTGGCATTTATGGGAGAATCCCACTACTGCTGGTTGAGATCACACCTGGGGTTGGGGAAGCTGCCGATTGTCATGAATTAGGTGTCCCTCTTTCCTAAATTGGGCCATTACGCACCTCCTGAACGCATTCCCAACAGCTACTTTTGATAACTGGACGTGCACAGAAGCAAGTGCAAAGCCTTCGAATTCCTTGTAATATTTATTCAGTTGAAAAAGCAATGTGGAAAAGACTCGTGTGTTACAAACTGATAGCTTTGTCTCTGATCATAACTTATTGTCTCCCTCGTTGAATTTCAAGCTGATACTATTAACGCAGTGGCGTTCGTCAGTAGGATTAGGGAATCCTTCACCCTTGAATACGTGACCAAGGTGGCCTCCACAAGCCTTGCACACAATCTCTGTACGGGTTCTACCGAAAGAATGGTCTTCGTGCCGCTCAATGGCCCCTACATCCTGTCAGTATTTTACCTGGACTACAAAAGGTGGGTGTAAGATCTACCTGGAATTGCATCAAAGAATGCAGGCCAGCCGCAGCCTGATTTGAACTTGGTGTCCGATTTATAAAGAGGGGCATTACACCCGGCACAGCAGTAAACTCCTAAATGCGGATTAAGTAAGCAGGTCGGTAGGTAAGGAGGAGTAACAAATACCTGGTTCATAATGTTTGTCGTATTCCCCGGTGAAGGGAGGCTCGGTCCCTTTCTCTCTCAAAACGCGGAACTGTTCTGGGGACAAAACAGTTCTCCATTCCTCTTCTGATTGTGCCATGCTCTCCGGTTGAATGGTAAAGAAATGAACTACTAAGTTGACTTTCTGGTTTGGGGATTTTTATAATGGCCTCCAGTAATCAAAGAACCAATGGAGCATCGTTGATGTAATCGCTGTTCTTGACCATTGGCTAATATCATTCTGGGATTTGTCAGACATGCATTGAATGGTGGCAGGTTATCTGGGTTTATCTATCCCGCTAATGAGACTAACGCACCAAAATCCCATTATTGGACGATCGCACAGTAGCCACGCTAACTGAAGCATTGATGGTCAAAGGTAGGCTCTCTATTGTGTGGACGATGTACTGTCGCGAAGTACTGATTTCCAGTCTGACCCAGCAGCTAACATAATGGCACACCACCTCAAAAACCATGCTGCGCACAACTACCAGCTACGTATGTGACAGAGTCAACAGCGATGGCAAACACAGCCCGATGCAGCTACTCGGCTTAACTTACTCATTCAGTATCAAATCATATCAAGCGAGTTCAGACGGTATTGTCAAAATGGATCATCAACGTATATACAGCCAGCATTAATCAGCAATGGATAATTATGGCAAGTGTTGCGGGTTGTATGCATTTTTTGTACCTTTGTATGACATCCCCCAATCTCAAGGTACTACAAATCGGGCAACTTGGCCTGCAGAGAAAGAAGAATGGGCATGAGTTCGTCAAAGGAAATGCAGGATATACGAGTTGAGGTGTGAGATGGACGTTGCAAATGAGAACAGGAACATCAGTGCTGTTGAGTCAGAGTGAATCGATGAGGTAGGTTAGTGGCCGGGACTCGGAAACACCTCGAGGTTTAGAGATAAACATAATTTATTAGAGAAACACCAGCTACACATTACGAAGTCCCTTCATCAACGTCAGATATCAGGTCAGCTTCTTCCTCCTCTTCTTCGTCCAGCTCTTTCGAATACTTGACTGTGAGTTTACCCAGCCAGGCTATAAATCCAACGGTAGAGCCTAATCCAATAGCTAAAACTAACCATTGCCACCAGGTCTGCCCTTGGCCTGAGATCAGGTCGGCCCAACTGCGAGCAGAGGCCCCAATCATGACATAGAGTACACAATACGGGATATTAGACAATATAGTCATGATTTGGTACTGATAGAATGGGATGTTTGTAAACGAAAGAATGTAGGAAGTCAACGAAACTGGAAATGCTGGGCTTATATTTGCGAATAGCACTAGCTTCCATCCTCCAACACGCTCATACAGTCTACTGATCAACCGGAATCTTTTCTCTGCTTTCTTCAGGATCCCTTGCTCTGCCGCTGAGCTGGAGCTGTTGCTTGAGGCTGGTTTATTACCAGTATGCGAAGCTTCTGCTGGCTCCTCTATCAACAATTCATCTTCCGAGCCGAGTGAGAAGGCGGAAATATTTGAAGTTTGACTGGTGTGCGAAGCTTCTGAATCATGTCTCTGCAAAGGTGGCTTGAAATGGGTTAGGTGCAAGGTGTCGGTGTCCCCTTCCTCATCTGCAATCTCAATTGAACTTTCTTGAGCTTCTCCAACATTTATGACACGCTTGAGAGCTTGACAAACCACCCAGATGCTCATAGTAGCCAAAGTGAACCCAGATATATCAATAGCCAAGCCTAAAGCAGGCCCGAAAACGAAGCCAACTCCGCTTCCAACTAAAGACCTCGGAGCGAAAACCATGACCAGCGGTATATAAGCCATAGTAACCCATAACCAACCTAAAGGGACTTGCTGCATCCTGTATAGAAATGGTTGCAAATGGGGTGAGGCGTAGATACCAGCCAGAATAAGTAAGCCTAGTATTAGCAGCACCAATACTCCTCTAAATAACCACTTTAAGATTTGCTTGTGATTACCCTCATAATTCCGAGCACTTGCATACTTTCTGAAAAGCCTCATGGCGGATATGTTAAGTAACTGATTACAGGGGACAGGCAAGATTAATAGAGTAAGCTCGGTATGTTTACTAGTCTCCTATTGCGTAGTTTTTCCTCTGAGCCACTCTCGAGTGATGGCCACTTGGTGAAAGATAAAATAAGAGTGCGCCCGGCCTTAGGAGCAAAATGTTTTATCGGATGATTAGGAAAAACTAGTCACAATGGTAATAAGCTTAAGAGTAATCAATGGAACAGATGGGAAATGGGGATTAGTAGGTTAAGGAACTATTTCACCAGGAAACTAGCATCAGTCACCTGAGCTCATTAAAAGGCATTTGCAAAAAGACCTAATCCAGGTAGGACTAGATCGAGCCAATTGCGCGTGGCACCTGTGGATTCTCAGGCAGATGAACTTGAAGCTACATTGATAGGGAAGCTAGATAAGCAAGATGTCGAGAAGCTGTATTGATGCAGTACCAATCTCGGTGAGAGAAGATCGCTCGAAATGCATCACCGCCAACTGGAGTCCATGTGAAGCACACCACCTTACCTTAGAGAAAGGCACCAAGATTTTTCATATGCATTGAGCAACCCATCCGTGAAATGCGGCGTTAAATATATGTATATGTGCTAGACTGCAATTGCACTTGAAAAGTGCTGTCCGGTACCAAACCTCGATTGGTCCCCTCCGTGGTAACACGCATATCCTGAATCAAACACGCAAAACCAGCCTGGATCAATTGTGTGAGACATTTAGAGGTCATTACGGTGGTTAATAAACCCGGACACAGTGCATAGCTATCGCTGCACCACTCAAATGTAGTCATCAGAGACTCTGCTGCTGACAGCCTGAGTCAATCGAGCAACAGGCTACGATGAAGTGACCCCCAAGCTTCTAACATGGTTTTCAGATTAATCAGCTGCAAACTACCGGATTGATTTGGACCACGGACATCCACCACCAATGGCAAGGGCACGGCACTGCCTGAGGCACGGGTGCGAGTGTGAACACCCGTGACTTTCATTGTTGCCAAACCGATGGAGATAAATTAAATCAGTAGTTAAGCTCGAATACATTATTGTTGATTGCCCACACGCATCTATCAGATCAATCTCGCACCACTGGAACGATGGTGTTCAAATGTACACCAGCTTGAGCCATTAAAGCTAGATATGAATATCAGATTTGCGTTGAAATTCCCTTTGATGTACGGAAGCCGGTATCGGAGGCTCCGCAATTGTGCCAGAGCTACTTTGGGGGATCCGGCGTAGAAACTGTGTAATTCCTATGATGTCTCCAATCTGGATGCCACTCTAAACATATAACGAAGGGACAACCGAGGTGGCCATTTGGAAGGTCACACTGGTGATGCCACTTGCGCATAGATTCTGGCTTTTCGAATGATCAGTTGTCCCACCTTTATCTGCAAACTCCATCGGGCGGTTGCAGTGCGCCTAGTGAGATGAACAGATCAACTCGCCACACAACAAAATCGCCTGGCGAGATCTCCCCGATACCTGTGCCATGACTGTTATGCTACTAGCAGGTATTTGGCTTGGCTGATCGCAATGACAAACACACAGGCTATGGCTCAACCGATTTCTAAGCCCCGGCTTGACCAATGATCCAGAAGTTGGTAGCCGGTGTTCATTGAGAAAGACAATGTAGATAGCCCTACAGAGTTGGCAGCACCCAGTTGTTTGATTATTTGGTTTTCGCAAACCTAGAATGTACTTGAAATCATGTTTGCCACCAGTCCATCATTCAAGTTGAGTCGCAAGTTAAATTGTACTGCCATCGTTTGCCAGATACGCTTTGAAACAGGGAACCATTTGCGGAATGGTGGATGGGAGCTGACCGTCTCGCACATAGCTTTGCGTATGGAAAATAGCTGAGCTCTTCTGGTCATTCCCGCCGTAATCGAGCATCAGCGTTAATTTGTCCTCAGAAAGGCTAGTAACGTTCTTGAAACATGGGAAATCTTTAAATCTCCGAGCCCCCATCCTCAAACCAACATGTGGTTTGGATAGGGACTGGTGTGTTGAGCCTGCCCTGCTCGAAGGATTTACATATCTTCCATGTCCGTTCTGGTTTTTCCTACCTGCAAGAGGCATTCATTGTCCAGAATAAGACCGCCTGATGGAAGTGGCAAAACAGGAATACTGAGGTTGTTCAAACTAGCTGCGCAGAGTCTCCCGTAGAACTTACGTCACCTACTGAACAAGTTGTGCCGGATCAGCCTGGTGGGCTAAATCATTAATAACCTCACACATGTCCGAAACTGACCATGTCTCGCACCAACAATGGTTTAAAAACTCAGCAGACGAATAAGCCTCCTATTGTTTAGTGTTGGGGATAACGGCGATCCATTGTCTCCAGCTGAAACGACTGATGGCACTATCACTCGTCCGAAGATCAGCATGATCGCTGCCTTGACTACTACCACACTTCGTGGGCAAGGTCGTTACGGTTAGAGGTCTCATATTCATTAGTCGCTCTTTGGTGGGAACGAGCCCCCTTTACGGATCACCAGAGATCAAGGTTATTCAACGGATAGCGCACGGAGATCATAGCATCACCAACAATTAAACCTAATCTTGCCCTGATGATTGTTGCTCAAAAATGGCAGAGTTGCTTGCTCGTTGATAGGCCTGAACCACTCATCCAATACCATGAACCCATCAGAGCAATATGAGAAGGATCCCAAACTCAATAGATTTTATTTGAAATCGGCCGTGACGAAGTGGTGTACGAAGCGACATCCCACCTAAATATAAAGGGCCGACGCAGGGCAACCTACCCAAGCACTTCCCAAGCTCAATATGAAGATTTTGACCCCTGCCAACATCATTGCTGCTGTTGTTGTATCTGAACTTGTATCAGATGCAACTGCCTACCCTCTCGACTCGGTAGATTTTAGTGCATCCAACTTACAAAGCAATGACTCGATGAGTCGGATAGACAATCTTCCCGGTAATCCACTCGTCTCTTCAACTCCACCCGCGCATTTAGTCGGTCAGTCTAAGCTGATAAGAAGAGAACGTAATGGCCGAGGATGCTGCGTCATGTGAGAGGCCCAATCTTGATTGATGGAATTTTTTTGATTTCTGAATTCGTCAACAATCTTCACTCGAACCAAAGTATTCCGTTGTTTACTTTATGTATCTATATGTTAACTTGGCCATGTTTTTTCCGATAAATCTATTTTTAAATGATCGGGGTTTAATTGGCTTGATTTAAGCATTGTCTTAGGAAGCGTGTCTATGACCCATTGATTTGGCACCAAGAATGGATGTGATGGACTGATTGGTCCAATCTTAAATGTTAGAATTTCTGGCCACCGCATCAGGGATGACTTTTCAGTTCCGTGTAGCCACCATGAATGTCATCATGGCGTGAAGCTATTTTTGTGTCGAAATGCACCTTGAATTGGATCCCTCACACTCGTAGATCTATATCCAACCTAACACCTTCGGCAGTAAAACCGCGGTAGGGCTCCACTTCCTAATAAAGTCAAAATTCATTCTTGCCCTTGCAATTCCCGCTAGGTTCCATGCAAGTCCGAGACATGCCACATGTTCGAAAGAAGTTTAATACTGGTTCTATCTTCAGTATGGAAGGTTCTCACCCTGTGTGCCGTGGTGATTTGCATGGCTTGTTTCGTTCAGGGCACATGCTACTTCGCACCAGTAGACCCATGTGATCCAAGCTGAATGCGGTGAGAAGATGGCTTTGGTGAAGTAGCTCTTCTCAGAGATTTGGGGAGAGAGACACTACAGGCGGCTGCAATACTGGATTTCTTGTTCATAACCCACCTGAATGTCAACCGATAAGTCCACACGTAGTTATGATGTCAGGGACCTTGGTCGGTATGTGTTTGGGCGATCTTTTCCATGAGTCCTCCGCCAATCATATCGAGCACCACCTTGCTACTGTCACGAAGGTTCTTTCGGGAGGTCTGATTTGTTGCCAACTATGCCTTTTAATTAAGAGAATTTTGGTGCTATTTGTTGCAACCCTCCAAGGAGTCACATGAGTATTGTGAACAAGATAAATTCGGCACCCATGGGACTCCAAGCAAATAGTTGACATTTGTACCTTCTGGCAGCTCAGTCTAGAGTCCGATTAAATTGATTTGTATTCAAATGGAACCTTGGAATAAGTTTAAAATTAGCCATCTGTTTTTAGACTTCTCCTTAAACGGAATCATTGGATTAGCAGAGCGCAGGCCAATGCGGTGTGACTTATTGCTCAATCACAATATAAAACTGAACTCGAAACAGCCGCATTCCCTACTTTAATCTCCTACAATTATACTCGATTTGCCAGAAATTATTATTAATTAAGCCAATAGATAATCATCACAACCGGACTTGCTTGACACTGAGGGGTACTTAATTACCACATATGATGGACAAAGTCCCTTACAATTTTGCCACCATCGTTCTATTTTCAACTCTAATCTCCACACTCATCCGTATCGTTCAGCTTATACTTAGCCGCTGTCTACTATTGATATCTTGGATCTACCTTTACTCCATTCCTGCATCTTTAGTGTTTGGCTTGTTACTTGTCAAGTTTGATATAAGACTTTGCTCTTACAAGGAATTCGTCGTTAACGCGCTAGAGAGCCCATTTTGGTCTTACTTAATAACCGTATACTTTTCCCCCTTCGAGGCGCTGATAAAGAAAATGTACAAGCACTACCTAGACGATTCACCCCCTCAAAATCGAGAGCGCAACCACTCAGAAGACCGCTCGGATGACTTATCATATCGGTCTGGTCAACCTAGCACATTAGACTCCCACAGCGCGGTCAACCTTCTACAACACCTTGAGAGGCCTTATCCACAACCCTCAACCATGCCGGAGCCTCACCAGACTGGAGCCTTCATGTTTCCCTACGAGCTACCCTATCCACAACCTTACTATTCGCATGGCGGGCCACAGATGATGTATCCATTTCCTTCTGCCCCGGAGCCCCCTATCGACCCTCGTTTCACGTACCCGCAGGAGTTCCCTGCCCACGAGCTTCTTCATAGCGAGCCTAGTGCTCCGGAGATCAGAACCCTCCAGGAGCAGGCCTCGTCGCCGACCGATCCTCTGCAAAGCGAACAGTTGCAAGCAATAGTCGAGTCCGAGGGGCCACGCAGGCGTGCTCCTATCAAAGACCTCGTTGACCCTGCTTTCGCGCCTCCTGAGAATGCGCGACGTTTTGAGCGGTACGTGGAGGAGCGCAGACGCAGCTTGAAACACATCGAGTTGACAAGCGGGAATTTGGTTCTGGATTGCCCAGTCCCCGATCGCGTTTTGGCATCTGCACATTACAAAGATCAGCGGGAGTTTACCCACATGAGATACACGGCTGTGACTTGCGATCCGGATGAATTCCTGGCATCCAAGTATACCCTACGCCAGGCGGTCTACGGCCGTACGACAGAACTGTTTGTTGTCATGACGATGTACAACGAAGATGAAAACCTTTTCATCAAAACCTTCAGCGGAGTCATCAAAAATATCCGCCATCTGTGCACCCGGAGCCGCTCCAAAACATGGGGGAAAGAGGGTTGGACCAAGGTGGTGGTGTGTGTTGTTGCCGACGGCCGCACAAAGGTCCATCCTAGGGTTCTCAAAGTGCTCAGTGCCATGGGAGTCTACCAAGAAGAGATTGCCCAGAGTGAAGTGAATGGCAAAGACGTTACCGCCCATTTATACGAATACACCACGCAGCTTTACGTGAACAAGAGACTGCAGGTGAAGTCCATTTCCGAGAAGCAATATGTGCCTACCCAGATTATCTTCTGCTTGAAGGAAAAGAACAAGAAGAAGCTGAATTCCCACCGCTGGTTTTTCAATGCGTTTGCGCCGCTGTTGAATCCAAACGTGTGTGTTCTCTTGGATGTGGGAACCAGACCTAGCGGAACATCCATCTACCACCTGTGGAAAGGTAAATGGATTTGGTCTCGGAAGTTTTCGTGACCCTGTTGCTAACACGATTCACATTTAGCGTTTGACCGCGACCGCAACGTAGGAGGAGCATGTGGCGAAATCTGCGTGGAGCTAGGCACAGGCTGGAAGAATCTCATCAATCCATTGGTCGCTGCGCAGAATTTCGAGTACAAAATGAGCAATATTCTGGATAAGCCGTTGGAAAGCGTTTTTGGCTATATCAGTGTGCTTCCTGGAGCGTTTTCCGCGTATCGTTACGCCGCTTTGAAGAACACTGCCCCCGGTATAGGCCCCTTGGCATCTTACTTCAAGGGCGAGACTATGCACGGCGCCGATGCTACTGGCGGTATTTTCGAGGCCAACATGTATCTAGCCGAGGATCGTATCTTGTGCTTTGAATTGGTTGCCAAAAAGAACTGCAACTGGGTGCTGAAGTATGTGAAGGTAGGTTGCTGTCTAATCATAGACGAGACGAAGTCTTACTAAACCGGTCGGTGCATCTTCCAGGCGGCCAAAGCAGAGACCGATGTGCCCGACAGCTGGCCCGAATTTATCTCTCAACGCAGACGTTGGCTCAACGGATCACTCTTCGCGGCGTTCTTTGCCACCGCACACTGGTTGCGGATCTACGGGACAGAGCACGGGCTATTCCGGAAGATTTTGTTTTTTGTCCAGTTCATCTACAACATCATTTCCCTGTTCTTCAGCTGGTTTGCCTTGGTAAGTTGCTGCTTTCCTGGTGGTGGATAAGTTTCCCGCGTTAACCGTTTATTCGATTCAACGAACCAGGGCAATTTCTATTTGACCTTCTATTTCCTGGCCGATGCTTCTATGCCCAAGGAGTCCGATGCCAACCATCCGGATCCATTTTTCGGATACTCCTGGATTGTGTTCCCCATCGCCAGACAGATCTTTCTGCTAGGCATCATCGTCCAGTTCATCCTCTCGCTTGGAAACCGTCCCCAGGGCTCGAAGGCGATCTATCTGCTGTGCGTATTCATTTTCGCGTTCATCATGGGGATCATGCTGTATGCGGTTGGGTTCAACCTGTACACGTATTTCTCCGACCCCAGCAATACTCAGCTGATGAGGGAGCATCCGTTCACAAAAGAGAGCTTGAACCTATTTATTGCGCTGGCGTCCACTTATGGCCTGTACATAGTATCTTCGATTCTGTACTTCGATCCTTGGCATATGATTACCTCCTTCATCCAGTATCTCTTTATCTTCCCCTCGTACGTGAACATCTTGATGGTATATGCGTTCTGCAATACCCATGATGTTTCATGGGGAACAAAGGGCGACAACGGATCTACCGGAGACCTAGGCAAGGTCATGGTGCAGACCACGAAGCAAGGGAAGGAGGTGGCAGCTTTGGCGGTGCCAAGCCAGCGCCAGGACATCAACGCCATCTACGAGGAGACGGTTAAAGACCTCGCTATACGCCCTGTAGTCAAAAAGGACAAGCGAGACGCTCAAACCAAGAGGGAGGATTACTACCGGCTTTTCCGTACGCGCACCGTGCTAGTGTGGATCTTCTCGAATGTCGTATTAATTCTTGTGTTCCAAGCCATCGAGAGCAACTCCTGGTTCAACCTAAAAACGCCAACCACCTCTGTTTCGAGCCATCTCTATCTTACCTTCATCTTCTGGGCTGTTGCAGTCCTCTCCCTAATCAAGTTCATCGGCTGCTTTGCTTATCTATGCCTCGGCTGCTTCTGCGGCTAACCGTAGACTGGTCTAAATTTAATACGCTACTATAATAATGCATAGAAACCCATCCCTAATCTGACATTCCAGTGATCTTGAAGTATTCATTGAACATAAATGGCATGAATAGAGGTACACCTTGTCAACCGACAAACCACGCTTTTCCACCGTGTCGAGAGGGCCGAGCATGCTCTCGACTGGAAAACCGATCTTTCCCTGTAACCTTCAACCTAAATCCTTGGCATTCAGTAAAATTGACATACGCGATATCGTGCGCAGTATCTGGATTCGTCCGCGATAGAAACTCATTTTGTCACCTGGTTCATGGGAAATAATCTCATTCCCACATCTGCATTTGGCTTTATTACCACCAACACGGCATGCGGCACTATCGTACCTCAGGTCACAAACAATTGAAATGGTCAGTGGTTGGGTGCGACTACCAAATATGCTTGACGACTAGAATGATCCATTGAACAGCCCCGCTGCATAGTACTGTGCACCACACCTGTGGATAGTTGGCCTCACCTGTGACCGCCGATAACATCGCTGCTCGTTGACTATGCAGTGTTGCGGTTGGGTGCTGTTAAACAGTGGAGGCCTGTCAGCATCCATCGGTATCAGGAGCCATCTAGACTGAGGGGCAGCATTAATTAATGGCGTGCCCAGGTTTGCTGCATGAAACGACTTCTACACTGCCAGTTCCAACCGGTGGGTTCCTGGCACAGCCAAGCGTTGTCAAACCAAGACGATAATCCCGATTCGCAGCAAAATGTCAGGAGCCCAACATCCGAAGATTCACTCGATCGCTCCACCATCATCAATCCCACTGTCTGCTATTGTGGACCTGGTGCTTCAGGTACCAATATCTTTGGTAATATGGCATATGGATTCGGCGATTCATTAACACAAAACCGGAAATTATGGATTTATTTCCAATGCGTCTCCCAGCGATAGCCTCAAAGACTAGACCAAAGCGATTGCCCTCCACCGATCCCTAATGATAATCCGCTCGTCAGGCACTGCAGACCGTTGATCCCCTTGTATAAGATCCGATCGAGTCAATCCAACTGCTCTCTCGACACGATGCGCGGTACGGACACGTAATGATCTGATCCGCCTCAGTCGCCAATGACCCACGGTTTCATTACAATTTGTTCGCGTAACCAGTCGCAGCCAGATTGGAGGCCTAGCTGTCTCTTGGGTAAATGATTCTGCGACTGACCGAGATGTTTCAAGGGACACAGCCTGGGATCATCATGGCTAAGGAGGCGAAAGTATCGTGACAGAAAGCATCCGACCGCTAGAGACAGTAGGGATTATTCCGCTCTGTGGCTTCGCCCTCAGATTGGCTGGAGGGGATCGATCCATTTGTGCTGACGGGGATGGGGTACGCGACAGGCTCAGTTGTCTCTGGCAGGACAAAAGGAATAGGCTCCTGCGACGATCTGCCCTGAATTCAATCACATGAAACCCCTATTATGTTCTAACTCCGTGCCACAGAAAGCCAATTCTCCCTGAGCCATCCCCATCCGGGATAGGCGAGATGTGGGCCAGCTAGTTGATGAGGCAGATCAGTGGAATCAAAATGTGGAGACGGAGCACCCAATGATCGACCACCTCTACTCTGTCACTTGGCCCTGATGGAATTCTGGATCTGTTGCCAGCCAATATAACCTAGATACGGCATAATCCCCACTCTCGGACTTATAAATACATCCACGGGACGCCCGTCAGCCTGACAACCACTCCATTCCATAGCAATTTTGGTCTTTCGCTTAAAGCTCCTCCCCGTCAAGACCGACCGAATAGTAGACCCCCGAGCCTCCTTGATCCCACCCCAACGTCAGTCATCTATCTCTGCGATGGCTCTGGTAGAGAAATCCAACCAAAACCTGACCTTTCGTTCGACCAGCAATGAGCACAACCATAGACTTTCCATTAGCCTAGGGGGCCTGAGTCGCTTCTATACGAAAAAGGGGCCCAGCTCGCCTTCAGAGGGGCCTGGCAGACATCGCGACCGCAACAGCGCGGAATTCCCGGTCAAGCACAAAACCCGCTCGCGACACAACAGCATATCTTCAACATCATTGGAATCGCATTTCAGCAAAGACAGCCCGCTCCATCTGGAGAACGAGGGTACGTATGGCACTGCAGCCCGTTTCCCGAGCTTGACTGACATTTCTTGTTCGCAGAGGTGCTCGTTGACTTCTACAACAGTGACCAGTGCCTAATCCCCAGCATTCTTCTGTGGAAGCGCAGCATCGGCGACTCGCTCCGAGAGACCGAGGCCAACTACACCCACCAAGCCCTGTGCATAGACATACAGACCCAAGAGATCGTCAAGGTGGCCCAGTTGACTGATCGGCGCATAGTGGTTGTAATCAACGATTACCCCTCGAATCGCACACATGTATATGTAGAATATGCCACCATGCTGAACACGGCATTGGCCCAGAAACTGCCAAAGCTCGTGCTGAAGAAGACGTACCACCTGGCTGGCTTGAATTTTGGAAGAAGTATACTGGCCTTATACTCTCATGTGGAAAGTGAGGTGAGTAGTAGCGCAGTAAGGCTTGGCTGGCGGGATAAGCACTCACGCTCTTTCTGGTTTAGCTGGTTCTGATATCGTGTAAAAAAGCCTCGGCAGTTGTGATCAACTCTGCCTGTATATTTGTCTCGGGACGCCCCCAAGGAGCAGTCAAGAAGCTGATGTTCATTCATGGCTCCAACGAGCTTTGCCTGGTCACCGAGAATGGTATAAAGACGTTAAGCCTCTCCACCCACCTGAAGTAGCACACGGCCCAGACCCGATTCCCAAACGAACCCCTAGAAGCGAATGACACGCCACGGGATTGTAAATAAATGCACACCACATCGAGGCGAGAGCCAGATATGTGAATGATTCTATTTGGTCTTGATCGTTGGTCCTCAGTGGGGTTCCTGTCTGTTCACCTAGGCCTTTCCATTCGCAAATAAGCGAAGGTCAAAGCGAGATACGCATCTGGCGATTTTATGTCGCATGGCTGTGGTGGATGTGCGGTGTTTTGCGCGGACAAATCCGTCGGCGTTTCTGTTCGAGGATGCCCAGGGAGAGCGAATGGTGATGTTTTCCCTGCCACGCAGCCACCCGGGATTCCCAGAGATATCCCCATATACGGACCACAATCCCAAGAGGCGGAAGCCATCTAGATCAAGGAGGGCCTTGGAATTCCACGATCGCAAAGGAGCCAAATGGATGTTTCAGAGCGAAGCTGTCCCTAGTCTCAAGTAGATTAGGTTTAGCTGATCAGGGTTTGCGCCATAAACCAATCGGGAAAACAGATCCCCCTATCATGGCAAACACCATTCCATACTGATCAGTCTGCACGCCACTTCGAGGACCTCTTCTTCGACAACCACTCATTTGTGGCAGGCGATGGCGCTGATGGCTCGATGGTGAATCCCGCTCTTATTTCAGACGGCCGAGGCGATTATCAGCGTCTTATAAGCCTGTGGCCCTCCTGCTGTAGCATAGTCCAAAGCTTGTGACACTCCAGCCGAAGTTTACATAACTTGTGATGAGTTCAGCCGTGATCAACTCCGAATCGCCCCCCACGCAGGTGAGCCGCGATCTGTCCCGTCATGGCGATTCAGGATGAATTCCAACCAACCAGACTATCCTGGTGTGTAGATTCATTCAGTCCGCCGTGTGGCAAATATATATGTAACAATGAATCATCGTACCCACTCCAAGAATTCTCCTCTTGACTGCACCCGCACCCACACCCACACCCGCAACCGACACCGCAATCCCCGCATCTTATCGAACCCCAGCGTAGTGCGACCAAAGCAATCATGTACGAGAATGTTCTGGATCTAGTACCAAACAGCCCTATCCCCTCGACGGTTTCCCAAGAGTTCACCAAACGAAAGAACTGGTCCAACAAGCTGTTGAACGAAATCAAAGATTTTTACCATGTCACCACACCCGAGGGAAAGATACTCTATTGTTCGGCGTCCTGCCAAGAGCTAGTGGGCTTTCAGCCTGACGAACTCGTAGGGCGAAACATCAAGGAATTCCTTCACGTGGATGACGTGGACTGTTACCTCCGAGAGCTTACCTTGGCGAGGCCCGAGGAGGAGTACCGGCTGTTTCTTCGTTTCCGACGCAAGGACGATAGGTTCGTCATGTTTGAGGTGCTGGGCCGGCCCTACTTTACCAATCTGGGCGAGCTAAAGTGCTACTTCAATATGGCAAGGCAGTATCCGGCCAAAGCCACCTCGGCCATGGACAGTTTTCTCGAGTTGAAGATGGAGAACGAACGCTTAAGACGTCAGCTTGCCGAACTGGGGGTCTCCATCAAGACCCCTGAGCCTGCAGATTCTGCAGAGAACTCGGCCAACGCCGAACTTGTGCATAAGCCCCCAACTTCTATCGAGCTCGAGCCACGCGCAGACTTGGACCAAGCAACTGCATCCAACCTGGAAAACCTGCTGGCCAAACCCAAGCGCAGGGTACGTACCACTTACCCGTAGACAGACCAGGGTGATTGAATTAACGTGACCCCTCTATAGAGCCAGAAGAAGCCCAAAGAAAGCGAGCAAGAGCGCGTATGCACTGAATGCGGCACAGTGGACTCGCCTGAATGGCGCAAAGGACCACAAGGGCCCAAAACGTAAGTGACTCGGTAATGCCGGATCGTCGCCAAATCGCACCAGCACTAACAAAATTGATAGTCTCTGCAATGCTTGCGGCCTTCGCTGGTCTAAACTCAACCGCCGCCAATCCATCCCAGAGCCAGTCTAGAAAGGACAACGCCATCAACCAATCTTCATGTCTGTGTGTAATCAACCATTTCGGTAATCAAGTAATCTCGCGAGTAGAATGTGGTCCAAAGTTTCCCTGGCTACCTGATCGCACTAGCGGCAAGTTTACAGTGAGTTTCTGAAATCGGCCGGAATGCAAGGCCAATCATTTCGCCAATCTATTGGGAATAAAGTGGATGTCTAACTTTGTCACATATGGGTTTTGGTAAGCATATCGATTTCGGGTAGCGGACCCCACCATAGTCAGGTCCGGGATTAATGCATCTGCACCTGTGTGACTCTTCCACCCAACCAAACAGTCCACACGAACCCCTACGACGTCAACCGCGAACACCCAGTCCCTCTCTGACCGAACTTCTTATGCCATGACAACCCAACACCATCACGTACAGGGCGGCTGTGCAGCGGGCGAGATTTGGAATATGCAGCAACATTTATTTTGCATCGACCGAGTAACGCAAGAAAGAATACGAATGTGAAAACGAGCATTTACATCAAAAACCATTGTCCAGGCTAACAACATGTGGCCATGATCACTGGGCTTACAGGAACAATGAGCAGGGTCAGGGAAACAACTAGGGGAGATAATAAGAACAGAAGAAATCAGACAGGCTAGTAAACTTTGCAATAATGATAGAATTGTGATATTAAAATACATATTGTGAGACATCAACTTCACTACGTTTGATGCAAATCTGGGTGGGTAGCAGGACTAACAGCTGGGAACAATGGCTGGCCATGAGCTGTGGTCCACACTTCTACCCGATGATGTATCATGGTATATAAGGTCGTCAGCTGTAAGGAGAAGACCTAGATTAGAAATACATATACAGGCCTTTTTATAACAAGTCCGACCATGTTAAATAATTACCATTTGTGTCGTCCGATGGGACGCTGTTGTCAATTTCGTCTGGTTTAGGGTGTTTCCGTGGTCTGCCAACGGGGCGGACACAGGACGACGACTTGGCCCTGAATTCCACCAGGTACTCCTGATACTCTTTGTACTCCGGTGTCTTCTTGTAGGCCTCAAGCGCCTCCGTATACTCCTGCTTGGCTTTGGCCGCACACTGATCGACATCCTCTTTCTCTTCCGGGCTGAGAGATTTCCAACGGTCGCCAACAATCTTGGCCATATCGGTAAACGACATATTCTGATCTTTGAACTCCGCTCGAACTTTATTCGAAAACATCACGTAAGCAGAAGGCGGTTTCTCCGGGGCGTTTTTGTCCGGCTTCGGGTGTCTCCTGTACCGTCTTTTATTGCTGTTACTTTCGGTTGACGGGGGCGAGGACTTGAGCGGGGCGATAGGAAGCTTAGGGTTCATGAAGAATATCTTCTGGTTGCCATTCGGCGGTGTGGAAGAGATCAGGTTTTTCGCAAATAGGTTAGGCGCCCTGGGGTCTGTGGGGGTGGAAAGAGCAGCCACTCTCGAGTCAGCTGACATGACATGACAGATCCCTACGGAAGGAACAAGCACATACCTGCACCAGTGAGATTCATGAACGGATTCTCGTTGGCTCCTATGGAGAGTGAGAAGGGAGGAGTAAAGGGGGAACCCTTGATAGCGTTGATTTCGCGTTGAATGAGCTAAAGTGAAACAGCGGTCTTAGTTTCCGAAGGAACCCGCACAACAAGCAAGGCCAATTCTTACCCTACGATGACCTCTCTTCACATCCAACGCCACCAGGTCGGACTCGGTAATTTCGAAAAGCTACAGAGATTGGGTTAGCAGGGTCCAGTCAAAAGGGTCAGTAGAGGGATCGCTACTAACAGATCTTAACTGATCGAAACCTTCGGCCAGGAAGGCTTCTGTGTATTGCTCCAAGCCGCATTTTTTTAGGAACTCCTGTACCTCCATGTTCTGACGAAGGTGGTTGTGGGGAGCGAGTATTCCAGCGAGACTGAAGCTAGTGCAATTGTATCCAACAACGGTCACAGAAGTATCTAACAATACCTATGCGATATGTACAACTCAGAAGAGGCGTCTGACGAGTATGACCCAATAGTATCTACGTGACCACAACACAAGCAAACGAACGAAGACTACTCCGAGATGTTTGCTAGGCGAATATTGTGACGATGAAAACCACCCAAAGAATACAGAATTATCACAAAAAAAGGGCGAAAATTAACTAGATCAACGGGAAAAGGAAATGGCAGGTAACAAGTGGCAAGATATTGGACTACTGAATTATGGAAAAGCAGCAAAAGACGGGGTCCAGCGGTACGGATTTAAATAAAGTCGACTCCTGAGCAAGCTTGATTAAGCAAATCTTACGTATTTATAAATGATGGCTTTATCTCAAGGGAGCTCGAAATAGACGAATAGGAAATCTACTCCATCGTGGAAATCACTGGAGTCACGAGTATTTCCAGGGGATTTTGATTGGATCAGCAACTCGACAATTCAATTTCACCACTGAAAGCACTCCCCACTGGGGGTCGCTGATTGGCCGAAAATGGATGATGTTTCGACAAGATATTAAATATTCCCAGAGGTCTGGGGACCCATCCAGTTGAGTAAGAGGTGTTCCTTGAATAACATGGGATTTAGATCGATGCCTCTGATTTCATCTAGCTGACGGGCGAAAATCCATCTCAAAGCAGATCAGATTCAACTGGCGGATTCATTGTCGAGAATATTTCACGAGGAATAATCCATCATCTGACTTTGTACTATCAATATAGTGATCCCCCGCCCGTTTTTAGACGCATGAAGGGGGGGGGGGGTTCGAAGGGCTTGGATGAGATCATAGGTGGTCAGCAAGGCCAATTTAATCTTAGTTGGCCTTCGATTCCACGGCTTGAATGGGATGTTGCTTCGATGTTTCTGGTCCAAATGGACGGCGTGTAAATGCAATTAATGAAAACGATTGCCCCTCCTAAACCGAGCGTCCACGGCGATTGGCCGCGGCGGATCCGCTTGGTGGTGTATGCCTAGAGTTCGAGATGAAGCGCATAGAATACTGAGGCTTGAGATGGGATTCAGGAAAGCTTGGTTGGCACCACAGGCGCTGATTGGCCGGGTGCTCTGTGCCTGTTTATCGATATTGCAGGTCGTGATAAGTTCTGAAGCATACAGGGCATGAGTAGGCCTATGTTCCGTGGCTTGATTGATGGCGATTTATGGCCAGAATAAGTGGTTTTGCATAGGAGTATGTAGCGTGTAAATAAATAGCAGACTGCTAGTTGTTTGAGATTGTATGGCTGTGTAATATGGATCCGGCTTCGGCACCAATTAATGCACCGCTGTATGGTGGATATTATCCTACTTGGCTAAACTCCTGTTTATTTCAATATAGGCTGACTCGCATGAGGTCAACAGTCCTGGTGCACGATCAGGGTAATTTTCTCAACGACTCAATCATCAACCAAACCTGAATCGTATCGGATACCCACTGAATCTTACTCTGGGGCGATTGAATAGCCATCGTCGACTGCTTTCGCTAATCACTGTACTCCGTTACTAGGGCTCAAGGCCATCTTACCATGGTTACTTTTCCCTTGCGTTAGAATCAATGAATGCTGGCTGTGAGAAAGATTAAATGCAGTGAAGATGGGGGAGTGCAAGATTTCGGCGAGTTTAGAAGGATCATTCGTTGGTTGATCCTGGGTGGCTCAAGTTTCGTATCCTGTGATTAGCTATGGGGTGGTCGAATATTCCTGATATTTAGGTGAGTCATGTAATTTTGAGTCCTCGTGATTCGTGGAGAATATCGGGAAACACCATGGAAGGGTCTATTGGGTCTAGACTATGACGGCTGATGCTATAGGAATTGCGGTTGAGTACAGGTCATTAATGTCTATGCACCTTTCTCATACCACGATGGACATATTGGGAACCTTCCGAGGAAGGTCAATATGTGATCCTTGACTGTTAATCTGCGCTTATTTTGTTGGTGATTGGTCCGAATCTATGGATCCAATGGGCAGAGTGACACTGAGATAGCTTGGTACACCATCTACTCATGGAAATGATTCCATGCAACCTGTTTCATTGCTGACACAGACACAACTCAGTTCCTGTTTCTGGCTATATGGATGGTGTCATTGTATGAGCATAGCCCAATGTTGCCCATTTATCAGCAGACACTGTTAGGTAGCGATAGAGTAGATAGAGGTGCGCCAGGGCCGTTTGGGCTAACGAACACGCTCAAGGCAAGAATAAGTGCAAGTTCTCAGAAACACAACGCCCTTATATATGCTGAGAGCCGATCCAGCCAGGCTCCAGATGGCTGGTGGATGAATCAGCTCAGGGACTGTGTACATCTCAAGTGATGGGCTGATGATGACCTCTACGCCTATTTTTACAACCAGTAGGGCGCAGTTGGGAGTAAGCTTTAGTAGCACTGCTGTGGATGTCCTGATAGAATTGAACTAAGAACAGTGTTGGGAAGGGAAGTACCTACACTATTTTGCCCTGGAATAGCTTAGTATTTTGGTATGCTCAAGTACACCCTTCTCCCTCAAATAGTCCATGGATTCTCACCCAAGGCGTTTGGAGAACTCCTCCACTTGGTACGTTAGTAAGTGACCGTCGCGTGGGGGGGTTGTCCGATATGCTTTTAAACTCCATGAATCACCCGTGCTATTCAAAATGTCTCTTCAGCAATACCCATCATTTATATGGCGTAGCCATGAGTTCAAGTTGGCGAGCATGTGGGGTTCGTTTTTCAGGGTACAGTTGTAATGGATGATGGCCATTTATCATCGTTTAGGTGAGTTGGTGAGTTGAGTTGATGTTCGCTCGGATACATAAAGACTGCTCGAGGTGTGTTAGCTGGATGCTTGTAGAGACATACCAACGGGCAATCTCGCTTGCTATGAGCAGTAGGGGATTCCCCATATGTACATCACAATGGCGATAGATCTGTTTTGTATGGTGTATCAAGTATACCTACTCCCAAAGTGTGTACGAAAATCTTGCCTTCCCCGACCACTACCCTGCACCAAACAAGATTCTCCTATATCCAGGGGATCTACACACCGCCCATATGGAATCACGTATCATGTTCTCCTCTAATTAGAGCAAGCTGTGTTAGGTTGACTTGGCTTGTCACCACATGCTATCTTTGGATCGACAGCATGAGGTCCTGATTTATTACTTTATTATGTACTCAGATCCCATTCTGATGTTCGAGTGGTCCAATCGGCAGAGTGGAGCGGGCTTCGTGGTGGTGTGATAGGCAGTGGATGGCATGCCATCAAAATGGCAGCCAGGTCATACGGAGGAGTATGATTATTTCCAAAGTGGACTGATTTCCTAGGCAAACAAGGTTCCTCCATCCAATCAAGAGTGACTTGTCCAATTAAGTGATCGTTTGAATAGGTCTGCGTTGCCTTGCCAGATTGCTTATCTCGTAGTATTGGCCTATTCCGCGAGCAGCCCTTGCCAACAAACGTTTCTAAGCCGCCGGCGCCAATAGGTCAAGGCCCAGGGATTGGTTAAGCAAATGAAGTTACCGATACCATGGGGGTGGATGTCATTCTTCCCACGTCCGCGTAATTTCTCAACAGATTCACGGCTCACATCCAACTCCGGGCTCCTGAAGAGTTGTTTGTTCATGCAATAGACACGCGTCCATTAGCATCGCTACATCCATCGGATCATTCGTACTGCGATGACTCATTCCAGGGCTATAGGGTTCGCATGGTGCCTATCCATATCCGTGTGCTCCCTATCTGGCTGTACGCCATCTCTGAACATCATATCTTGTGCCATGGCGGAATCATTAGGAATGGGGATTGCCTTCCCTTTACCGTAGTAGGGTCACCATAGCCGACAAACATTCACCATGATCTTGACATATAGCTTGGTGGAATGCCAATCTGAAACATGAGGTCTCATAGCCATCCCTGAAATGGCTCAGCTGACGATCCAGCCCGAGCCCGAGCCCGGGATGTTCAACAACGGAGCAAGCGGGCCAGGTCAACCTGATGGTGTCATAAGCCAGGGACATGGAATGACTTCTTGCGATGTGTAATACACTTCTCCGTATCACAGAATGGTTGCTTAAATGGGTGACTTATATTGGACATTAGTGTCATTTATTCAACAGATAGCCTAGCATCCTATGTACACTCCAAAGGGGGGTTCAGATGTGAATGCTGGATACTGGGTACGCAACATGCAGTCGTAGGAGGAAGGATGCCGATGAACCGAGAGCCCATCAGCATTGCTTAACTGTTGCCAGTGTGCACATAGATTGAAAACTGAAGAACGTCCTGTATTAGAGAAGCTACTGGTACGGATAGCTTGATTCATGAAGAATGGTCTAAATTAACCTAGAGGAGTGATGGCTATATATATACACTTTTTGATGAAAGACGCTGCTCATGCACGTAACGGGCACTAACACCCGCTAAGCAAGCGGTAAATTGGCGAGTGTGGATTTAGGGAGCGGTGGCGGTGACCCCTTCGGAGGGTCGCTTCCTGAAGGGTGACTGGTGATCCATGAAGTGCGGATCTCTGTCGATTAACAGGGACTGGAGCCACTTGATCTCTTTCTCCAGCTCTTTCACCTTCCTCTCAAGCATGTTGGCCTTGGTGGACATGTCTTTGGCTGTTTGCTCTAGCGCCTGCTCGCGGAGCTTCTTCTTGATGCGGAAGCGCGCCGAGGCCGCCGTATTTCTTTTTCTTTTGTCCTCGTCGCTCTCCAATCTGGCTGATAGCTCTGGATTACTCATGGATGGAGTCATCGATGTTTCCCGGCTTGAACCCCGTCTTCTTCTGGGGACAACGGGGCTCATGACCGGGAGGTTGGTATACGGGTCACCATTGGGCAGTATAGGAGCATAGTTGTGAGCCCCCCAGTAGGACTTTGGTGTGTGTAGTGCATGTGAGGCGACCCCAGTTGTGGCGGGTGTAGGAGCAACATCAGGTGAATAGGGAAGGTGGGTTTGTGGATTGAGTGAATATACGAAATTAGAGAGGTGGCTGTTGGACATTAGGGTCGAGTCTTCGCGTAGGACATTGGTTGCTAAGCATCAGGCTTGGTTAGCAATGTTAGGGAGATACGCTGGATATAAACGGGGTTACCTAGTGTGCAATTGACGGGGAACTCATTCACAGCTCCAAAGGAGGTTGGGTCTGGGCCGAGGCACGACTCCACAACAGAGCTCCAGAGATGTAAACTATTCCTGGATTGCCCGTCGTGGACATGAAACTGATGGTAATCATGGCCTCCGGAGAGAGCTCGTTGATGCATTAAATCATGATTCATTTCAAGTGAATGGCTGCTGGGCAAGGCAAAATGGCACGGTGAAAGTACCCGTGTAGGTCTGGTGGAGTGTTTTGGTGAAGAAAGAGAAAGTCCGGTCAATGGTCGATGAGTGGCTCCTGCTTTTATATCTGCTGCCTACCACCCAACCTAGATCAAGTCAAAAATCCGGTAGATCAAGATGAGGAAGAATTCGAGAGTAAATCCGATTATTCAGTTTTCAGCCTGGCACCAGTTGGCTAGATGGCAGGGAGGGCGGGTGCTAGGTATCAATCCCATTGATTAGATTTGACAGCGTATGGTGATATTGCCCATTACGGCTGTAGCGGATCCGATTTCGACGAATGGCTGCTGAATATGGACATGAATTCACCAAGGGCAGTTAACAAGCAAGGTCGATAAGATAATTCGGATTCGGTGTGCCACCCATGGCGTTCGCCCCATTGGCCAGCGTCGAGGATCGGGGAATATTTGTGTCTGTGAAATGATACTAATGAGAACCTTACAATTCTAGCAGGAGAATAAGCTTCCGCTCAAACTATAATTATACTACGGGTGAACCAATAGAGGTGAAAATCCAATCCAATCAGGCATACATATCTACTATTCCGGGATCTCATTTCATTCGACATCAGGCTCAAAGCAGATTTACCATCTAGCGCGCTGTACAGTCTACATGGACTAGGTATTGGGGTCCTATCTCCCATCTGGAATGGGCCGCCTCCTAACTTTTGTGGACGGGGATTAGTCCCATTAGGCCTCCACATCCTTACAGCAGCCATCCGAGCAGTCACTCCAATCGCACACAATACTCCTGCTCCGGCCCACATATCCCCAAAATCCTTGTTGTTCCAGCCCTGAGCGAGTAGTGAGTTGAGATTGGTGTCTAACCAACGGCGCTGCCTGCTTGGAGTGTTTTTGCGTTGCCGCATTGCTCTCACACACAACGACGAGTCCTACTACGTTGTGTGATCTACACAAGGCGAAATCGAGTTTCCCGCATGTTCCCGGAGCGGATATCTAGATAGAAAAGACTGGGAACGTCCTCACAATTTAGAGCTTTTGGTATCTGGTGTTGGATGTGGAATGATCATTCGATTTGCAATGGTGAACTGCAGATGAAATCTACTCCATGCAGCGCGGCTATTGGAAGGGGTCCATCGCTGTGTCAAGTAACACTCACTTCAACCCTAAACCTCCAACCTTTCATGGCTGAGCGGTGAATACGGGGATATTACAGTGAACCAGGATCCAAACTCCAATAATCTCATCCCATCGGTATGTATCGGAATAAGAATTGCGCGGTTTCCCCTTACTAATCATACTGAACGTGTTACATGATTACCCCTAGAGGCAGTGGTCTTATTAATAAGAGAATCGATTTCATCCCCGTGATAGGGCGCCGGTTGAATCATGTTATCCAAGGTTGCCTCTAGAGGAAGGTGTACACATTCCTCGATGTGCCAAGATAAAATCCCTTCTGCTAGGTGATGCTGGGTTCTACACGCCTGATCCCTCGATCTTTCTCTGTAGGGCATCCTAATATGGTGTTCGATGTTGGCAAATCCACTGTTGGATTCGTAAATGCTGACTAGCTAAATGGGGAAGCCGCTATTGCTTTTGAACAAGATCTAGCAGATAGATATTGATAAATCTTTGCAGGCGGCAACTTTGTGCCACCCGAAGATAAGGAACCCTCACAGAAGCTACAGTCGGGCGTCTGCCTGCACTTCCCTACCATTGCTGATGTCGTTGACGGAGCTTTCTGTGCGGCGAAGCTATACTCGTTGCTACTGAAGATGTGGGCTATTTCTATGATAGCAGCCACATCACTAAGCGGATGTCACTGTCCTGGATGATGCAGCCAATGTACGCCAGTGAAGGGTGGGCTCCCTTGGTCCACCCAACACTGAGGGGCTATGGTGAAAATATTCGTCGCTGATATGCCGTAGCCCTTGAGATTCCGATATATCCTACGTTACGTACGCAATCGCTGAATGGGATGTGAACAAAATAGAGACTTTCCTTACTGGTGAGGTTCTGAGTAGCTCTTGGAACTAGGAATGGGTGGTGGTAACAGGCACGCGCTGGTGACACCCTTCCATTAAATCCGAGTGGAGTTTGTTTTAGCACTTTCGAGTCTCGGTGGGTCAGAAGGATTTTCTGGAATGATATAGGATAGTACGGTGCGACCTTGGCTGTTTCACAGACTTTTTAGCGCTCGACCCATCGTGGGCAGGATGTTCACTACAACAAACGAAGAGATTTGGCGGGTGTGGGATTGCATTGGTCCTTCCAGGCAAACATGACAACAGTCCACGGAATCAACCGTCTAGAGAACCGCTTGCAAGGTCTCCAGGAGCTACACGATATCTAGGTGCCTAACGCTCAGTAAGGCTACCAGCTTGGTGTCCAGTAGCACATAAATAAAGATCGTGGCGACCAGCCTGGATCTCACAAGGTCACTTGCCATGGTACCGTGTGTCCCACCCGGCGTCACCAGCATTCCCGTACAGGGAGGGCCCACACGCTGGCGCCGAACAATCGCCTCATCAAATGGAGCCAAAAACCATACCTTATAGTGACATGTCCAGGCCAAGAGTAAAGAGCCATCGGCGATTACGAATCGACTTCGGCGACAGGCTCATAGTCGTCAGCCTTTGTGCGACACAGGCGGTGTATATCTGGCGTGGGGTACAACCTGGCGACCTATGAAACAAGTAGGAGAGAGTTTTTCCAGCAGGCAAATCAGGCAATCATTTAGTATGCGGTATTTGGCTAAGCATGGCTGCAGGTGAGGTTGATAAAACCTAAACGCTAGTAAACGACCAGGCCTGATGCGTAAGGTCGCTCAGATACATGTCCAAATAAGGCATGCGGTGGGTAATGTCAAACATCAATCAGGTTTTTGCTAGGCCGGTTCATTGAAATTTAATAAATAAAGTAAACTGAGATGGCATCTTGCATGATCAACATGAAGCCATTAGGCATGGGATTTTGCGGGGATCGGACCACGATCAGACTACCTCAACAAATACGTGGGTGCAAGTGCAGCCTCCAATATGATTCAGAGAGGATCCGCCTAGATCCTCGATTGAGGGTGCGCCTTTGCATTCGAATGATAGAGAAGGTGGCAAATGCATCAGATTGGAATCTATCAACGATTCCTAGGCCCTTGCCTTGCCGACAATGCAGAATCGACGCAGAGCGGGCAGTGTGGAAAACGCGTGCGAATAAATAACCCGGCGAGAACGCAATGACCCGATACCACACCCGCCGAACTCTTCTTTCTTCGCATTGTAGTGGCGAAATTGCTTTGTTCGTACTCTCAACCCATCCCGTCACACAACATGCACCCGAAAACCGATCGGAAAAAAAGACTCTCTGCCCAGAGCATGATTCAGCAGAAGGTCGCCTACAACTCGACGCTGGAGGATTCCAGTGACCGGTCAGCCCACCCGAACCGAACAACGAAGATCTCCCAGAAGCTGGCGTTGTTTCCCGACGAGGGAAACGATGCCTTTGTCACGGAGAATTTCAGCGATGAGGAGGTATACAACCAAATATCCCAGATACCTATTCAGAGTACCCAGCAGGCGAAAAAGATGATTCAACTGAAGCGTACGGATCTTCCGAGAGTCACGGCCTATTGTACAGCCAAGTGGGTATCTCCTGTGGGCTCATGGGCTAATCAGGGTTACTAATCATCCTTATAGCTCGTACAGGATGGACATGCTGCAGAAGTACCTGCAGAACAGGAGACACAGCATCATCAACATTGCTCCCAAGCGAATAGACGAGTGGTATGTAGGCTACCAGCCAGTCAACCCAGGGCCCCGATCCACTGACCTCACACCTGTTTAGCCTTTACGCGACCATATCTTTAGAGTTCGAGAGCAAATCAACGATCATCCAAATCAATGCCACATACTCCCCGGGATCAGCCAAGACATCCCCACTCACAGAGGCGAAGTCGCCAAGCCTGACCCCCGAGATGGACGAGTCCTTGAAAATCGGGGAGCTATTTTTCTTTGACTACGGAGTGATTGTGATGTGGGGATTCTCTGAGCTCCAGGAGCGAGAGCTTCTGATGGAAATCGAGGCGTTTGAGCAAGAGAAACTAGGTAATTTGGAAGTTCCCTTCGCCTGATCGGCTTGCCTTCCTCTTTAAATTAAACGTTGCATCACCTTTGAGCAGAGGAGTCGGGCATCAAGGTGGAGGAGCTGAACTTTCAGTATGACCCCTCGTGCCAGCCCTGGTAAGATTGCTGTCTCTTCACATGGTAGGGTGCCGTGCTAACTTGGGTCTGGCAGTATCTACAACGACATCATATCGCTGAAGAACCCTAGGAACTACATGGTCAAGTTGACTATATCGCATGCCATTGCCCAGTCGGTGAAGATGACTTTATTTGAGGATTTGGTCGACCAGACCATCCATGACACGAAGCACATCCCGCAGATCATGGCCGAGACAGGGAAGGTACATCTGTCCAGGTACGTAGTCTCCACCAATCCCCCGGAACAGCATCGGCTGAATCTGCTTTGTCCATATCTGCATCAGAAATGCGATCACCTCGAAGATTGGTCAGGTAAATTGCTCATTTGGGTCCCGACCATCTCCTCTCCTTACTTACTCTCACAAGCTCTTCATCGTGAGAATCAACGTGAACCTGGTGAGTAACATTCTAGATACGCCGGAGATATTCTGGTCGGAACCTGCACAGCAGCCACTGTACAGTGCTATACGAGGTGTGTGGGCATACTGGTTGCCTTGAAGATCGCGATATTGATCCACCTCTTATCCAGGGTACTTGGAGATCTCCCAGAGAGCTGAGCTGCTGAACCAGAGAGTCACGGTGATCAATGATCTGCTGGAGATGCTGAAGGACCACTTGAACAGCAACCACGGTAACCCTGCCGCCCTTGATAAATCGCTTTTCACTGCACTAAACATCGTTTCGCCCACAGGAGAGACCCTGGAATACATCGTGATCATATTGATTGGTAAGCGCCTTCCTGCCCCTACTCCCACTTCGCCCGAAGAACCTAGACCAACCATACCTTGCAACCCGTAAAAGCCGCCGAAATCCTGATCGGCATCACCACCATCTGCTTTGAAGTGGCGAATTTCATTCAAAACTAGGGTTCCCGTTGATGGCATTCAGGTGATAAGGGTGCGGATTCCGTGCTCCAAGGGTGAACTACGCCTCCAGACCATCCTTAGCTGTGCGGAGTCGGTGGCCACCCGTGCGGGACTTGTATATTTCGTGAAATAGTAATCTATTGTTTCTGATCATCGGATAAATCAGCAAACTTGAGATCTCTGGGCTCGTGTGAAAGTATAGATTGTGTACAATAAAAGTGGATTCAATATGGTTGGGTTGACACGCGACACTGGCGTCTAAAGCGACCCCGTAGTCGGATTGGACTGTCGCTCGGCGTTATCCTAAGCCTTGCTCAGGTGGTCCGAGGTTTCTTGGTAGGGACCCGTGGGGGAACCGACTCGGCCCACAGATCAGGGGCCAAGAAAGCGCAAGTATGGCCGACGGCTACAAATGTTGCCTTGATAGAGTTCCCCAAAGTACGGGTTGAGCCACGAGCGGTAATGTAGCCGTCGGTAATACCAGTAAGTTGCAAAGTACTTTGGGGTTGAGGGCAGCGGGAGTACCAGATCCTGCAGCGCGCTGGGCTGATGTTAAGCTTAGCAAGGACGATGGCGCTACGTATTGCAGTCGCCACTCCGTTCGCGCACCTGACATCGAGTCGGACATGACCGTTGGAGTCCCGGATGAGGACAAACGTCTTGCAGCGGGTTCTTTGGCCGTTAGTTGTTTGTTTTGGCACCGGCTTGATTTTACCAACCTCATCTTTCAAAGTAGTGCGGAAATGATCGATGATTTGGGATTCCTTGGCAGGAAGGGAGATGCGCTAGATTTGCTCCATCAATTGGGCCCTACCATCTATAACAAGTCGACCAAGTTTAGTGTCACGAATCCGTTGGGTTTCCTCATATTCCATATCCAGATCCCTGTTGAAGCATACTCCTACTGGGAGTTGGGCGGGGCCCTGATGGTTCAATCAATCTCCTATATTCGTGAAGCCTCTATAACGTTGGAAATTTCGGAATTACACCTAATATTTACCTCCACTTGACTACTTGGATCTTGGTTTATGAGCTTTCCCAAGACAAAATTCTTTGTGGGGATTTACCAGGGATGTTCTCACTAAGATGCTATGTACCCAGAACACTAGAATCCCCTAGTTGCCCAAGGGCTTATAGACTTTGCTCATGTATTCTTGGGACCTTCCTGAACAGATTTTGTGGGGGTATGTTGCCACAACCTTGTCAAAGTATGAATACCATTTTCATACCTGATAAGTCAATAAGTGAAGCCACATATCTTACAAAACTCTTACAACAGCTGTAGTATAGCTCAACTGACTAGGCTCCTAACTCTGGTGAAAACAGCTGTCACCTTGTGTGTAAATCATCATAGCAATTATTGGAGTCAAACTGTACCATGTTGATAGCATTAATTGGTGAGAACTGCAACTTTTTTTCTCATGCTCCTCTGTTTCTGGATTGAATAGACTTTTATCCTTTCCCTTTATCACTACCAGGTCCTCCTCTGCTAACCCAACTGAGTGCTTCTTGTATTGTACTACAGTTTTTCCTTGATATATGCTGCATTGGTGCATCTGTTTCTGCCTGCTTTTCCCTTACCTACCCTTCCATGAGCCTGACATTACTTTGCCTCTTGATTAGAGAATTCTCCATTGCTTGTGACAGCCTCTTAAGGAAGTCACTGGTTTTAAGCTGTGATAACTTTGCTCTTCTGCCTTCAATAGTGTTGTAAGAGTCTTGGAGATATTGGAAGTGATTTGGAGAACAAGTAGATTTTGTGGTTTCACTTAATGATTTATTGAATGTAAAAGTGGTATTTATTCTTTTACCTGGTCTTGCCATAACAAACATGCAGAATAGGTTAAGGAAGGTCCCAAGAACATGTGTGCAAAGCTTGGGGCTGTTTGGACAACTTGAGAATTTTCATGTTCTGGGTACCTGGTGTTTTGGTGAAAATATTCCAAGTAAATCCCAACAAGGAGTTTTGGTCAGTATTCTCTAGGATTTGAAGGTGATGATCTAAGTGACTAAGTTAGGTGAATATTTAGGTGGAAATGCAAATTTTTACAACACTCTCACTCAGCTAAATGTAAACACTGACTAGTCCTAATTTTGACCTAAAATATTCAAACTTGTCTCTAGCTAATGGCTTGGTAAATGTCTGCAATCATTTCATCTGTAGGACAGTAAACTAAGCTAACTAAGTTATTTTCTATAGCTTCACATGTGAAATGATGTCTGATATCTATGTGCTTGGTTCTTGCACAAAAAGTTGGATTTCTACCTAATTGTATACATCCTTGATTATCTTGAAATAAAGTAATAGCCATTTTTTGACATAGGCCTAAGTCTGTAAAAAGCTTTCTTAGCCACATTGCTTCATTTGTAGCTTTACAGGCTGCCATGTACTCTGCCCCTGTGGTAGAAAGTGCTACAGTTGTTTGCTTTCTTGAATTTCATGAAATTGCTCCTTTACAGTAAAGAAAGGTGTAACCTGTGGTGGATCTTCTGTCTTCCAAATTTTGTCCCTAATCAGCATTGGAGTATCCCACAAGATCCTGTTCTGAATCCTTATAGGTGCATCTTAAGCAGATATCAGCAGTTCCTTTTAGGTATCTAAAAATCCACTTAACTGCTGCAACATGATCAGATCCATAGTTCTGATTATGTTGACTGACAACTCCCACTGAATATGAGATATCTGGACGTGTTCCAAGCATGATATACATCCAACTGCTGACCATAGATTGATAAGGAAAGTCAGAGCTTTCAGATGGCACCAAGCTTGCTTGATTTGGTTGAGTTTTGACCAAGTTAAGGTTTGTCTCCATAGAGGTAGCTGCTGGTTTACAGTCTTCCATTTTGTACTTCTTTAGTATATCTTGAATATACTTGGATTGACTTAGGGTGATAGTCTGGGTACTTTTGTCTATGGAGAATTTAACCCCTAAGTAGTAACTAAGTTCTCCTAGATTGGACATCTTGAACTCCTTAGATAGGCTGGACTTAGTCTCTTCAAATGTTTCTAGGTTATTGGTGGCTATAATAAGATCATCCACATATAGAGCTAGTAGAACTGGATTTGCTATATCTGGCTTATAGTATATACTATAGTCAGCATAACTTCTTTTGAAACTCAAAGATTCCAAATAAGAATCCATCTTGCAATTCCAGGCTCTTGGTGATTGTTTGAGACCATAGAGTGACTTTTTAAGCTTGCAGACCAAATGGGGGTTATCTTGGTCAAAAAACCCATAAGGCTGGTCCATATACATGGCCTCATCAAGTTCTTCATTCAACAATACAGTTTTTACATCCATTTGATGAATAAAAAAATTATATTTGGCTGCAATAGCCAATATTAATCTGATGGAATTAAACTTGGCTACCGATGCAAAGGTCTCAGTATAGTCAAGTCCTTTAGTTTGAGACTATCCTTTGGCTACAAGCCTTGCTTTGTATCTTTCAACTTTACCATCAGCCATGTATTTTGTCTTGAAGACCCATCTGCATCCAATTGATTTTTGGTTGATTGGTAATTTGACTAAGTCCCAAGTTTAATTTTCCATCAGGGCCTGATATTCCTCAGTCATTGCAGATCTCCAAGACTTTGTCTGAGGGCTATTTAGGGCCTCTTTTACAGTCTGGGGTTCTGCAATATGGACTGAATAGGCATACGCTAAGTTTGTACTTTCATTGATATAGTAATTTGGGCTATTTCTTGTCCAGTTGGATCTCTGGGCATTTGATACTGGAATGATCACTTCTGGGATATTCCTGGGCACTAATTCTGGCTGAACCATGGTTGTAGGGTCCTCTGGAGTGAAAAAGCTCTCATTGTTTTGTTCTGACTCTATCCTGACAATTTGTGGATTTGAGATCAATTTTTTGTCATGATCTGATGTCATGTTTTGTGAAAATGTGGAATTTTCATCAAACAACACATCCCTGAACTTGATCAGCTTCTTTGCTTTGGTATTGTAGAGTCTGTATGCCTTACTCTCATTGCAGTAGCCCAAAAGTATGCATTTTACACCTTTTGGCCCAAATTTTGACTGATTTCTGGCCAGTTTTTGGGCATATGCTGTACACCCAAATATTCTTAGATGTTCTGCACTTGGTTTGCATCCATGCCATGCTTCAAATGGAGTAGAATCACAAGGTATCCTGCTATAACTCCTATTTTTATGGTATACAGCAGTGGCAACTGATTCTGCTCAAAAATCATAGGATAATTTTTGATCATGGATCATAGATCTTGCCATATCAATTATTGCTCTGTTAGCACATTCTGCTACTCCATTTTGCTGTGGGAAGTATGGTACAGTAGTCTCTTGCTTTATTCCATGAATTTGCAGAAGTGGATGAAGAGTTTTGAGGTATATTCTCCACCATTGTCAGAGCGTACTCTCTTGATTTTTTAACCAGTTTCTCTCTCCACCATGGCTTTGAGCTCCCTGAACTTAGACAGAGCTTATTGTCTTCTCTCCATGAAGTAGACTCATGTGTATCTTGTATAATCATCAATAAAAGTGATTAAATACTTCATCCTGCCTAAGGATAAATTTGGCATAGGTCCACACTGATCTGAGTGAATTCGATCCAATTTTTTCTTAGTTTTGATTAACCCAGAGCCCTTGAATAGTTGTCTAGCTTGTTTCCCGTATATGCAGGCTTCACAGTGCTCCAAATTAGCTGGGGGATCAATTTTCACTCCAGAAATTAGCTGATCTTTGATCATTTATGCAAATAATCAAAAATGATGTGTCCAAATCTCCTATGCCAAAGCATTGGTGCTTCTTTATTTAAGTCACTTATATTGGCTTCCAGATATAATGGAATATAAGTCAACTGGTATAGATTCTGATCTCTGATGCCCAAAGCAATATGGGCACCATTTTGATCAGTGATCCTGCATCCAGAATTGTCAAATCTGAAACTGAGTCCTTCTGCTGTGGCCTTGCTTACAGAGAGTAGGTTCTTGGCTATTTCTGGTACATAGAGTACTTCTTTGAAAGTCAGTGTATGGCTTCCTTCACTGCTTCTAAGGTTTACTTGGATAGTTCCTTCTCCCACTGCATCAAGTGTACTATTGTCACCTATGAAAACCTTCTTAATTGGAATTTCTTGATATTGGGTAAAAGGTTCTTTTTGGTGTGTAAAGTGTTGAGATGCTTCAGAGTCAATATACCATGTCTCAGAATCCTTGTTTGAGGTCATATTTAGTGCAGATGTGAATAGTCTATCTTCAGTTGTTGTAGCCTTTCCATATTCAGGCTTCTTTTGCTGATTATCTTTCTTTTTGAGACACTGGTCTGATGTGTGTCCTTTCCTTTTGCAGTAGTTACAAAATAGGTTGCTGTTACCTTTGTAGGGTCTTGGGTACCTCCTTTGCTGGTTTCATTGCTTATTAAAGCATTTTTGTCTTCCTTCTTATTGGCGCTTGATTTTCTTAATTCTTCATCCAGGAGCCTTCCATATACGTAATTAAATGTTAAATCTTCAGTTCTGGACTCTGGGGCTGATACAAGGCCCTGAAACTTGTCTGTCAGGCTATTCAGGATGGTAACTATCACATCCTCATCAGTAGTTGGTACACCCACAGATTCCATCTCATCTACCAGCAGGGTAATTCTGTTAATTAGATTTTTCATTTCTTCTCCTGGCAGCATCTTTGTAGTAGAGAATATTTGTCTCAAATACATCTTCTTGGCAGCTGAACATGATGGGTAGGTGTCTTCTAATGCCTTCCAGGCATTCTTTGTCATTTTTGCTCTTGAGCATTGAATAAGCAATTTGTCCATAACATTAAGGCAAATGCAGTTAAAGGCACTTTGTTCTTTCATCTGGTTCTTCAAGGCATCCTCTCCCACGTTTTTAGGAGGGCATTCTTCTCCCATGAAAATATCCCAAAGGCCTCTTTCTTGTAGTAGCATCTTCATCTTCACCTTCCACACTTGGTAGTTTGATCCATCCAACTTTTCAGCAGAGGGGGAAACTCCAGTAATAGCAGTAGTAGACATTGCAGAGAGTGACAGCTTGGGGCTCATAACCAGTTGTAAGAGTTTTGGAGATATTGGAAGTGATTTGGGGAACAAGTAGATTATGTGGTGTTCACTTAATAATTTATTGGATGTAAACGTGGTATTTATACTTTTACCTGGTCTTGGCATAACAAGCATGTAGAATAGATTAAAGAAGGTCCCAAGAACATGTGCTCAAAGTTTGGGGCTGTTTGGACAACTTGAGAATTTTCATGTTCTGGGTACCTGGTGTTTTGGTGAAAATTGTTATGAATAGACACAAGGCAGGAGGAAGAGCTAGGCACAGCAGGAAAGGACTTAGGTGTGGACCATCAAGGCAAGACAGGATTCAAGGCAAGGCTGTTTATTCAAGACCTGTGTTTATCAGACTGAGGAATACTTAAGGGGGGATAGGACTATATATACTTTTTGGCTATACTGATGCCAAGAGATATTAGCTAATACTAATGGGGTTGTGGGGTGAGGCACAGCAATGGTGCTGGGGATAATGACATAGATGACACGGCACTGAGACAGGATGGGGAAATGGACTGGGTCACCAGATCATGTGACTAAGTCATGTGACCTGGTATTTCCATATATGGTACTGGACTATGAAAAATACAATGGAAAGCTTCCATGGAATGTTCCATTGTGTAACGATGGTTTGGAATGGTCAGGAACTTTCTGGAAGGTGGTAGAAGGTTCCAGAAGGAATCTCTTAGAAATTGAGCTAGGAAGCTGAAACTTGGCATGGGTGTTCATAGTTGTCATGTGATCATGACACTATTCTCCACTTCCAGGCAAAGCTCTGTTTCCCTTTGGGGCAGGTTTTGCAGGATATTGTTGGTGGAACTGGGTAACTAGTTCTTGACAATTAGTGAGATGGGTAGCTGGTTCCCATGTTTGGTCACTTGGGTTGTAACCAATCCAGTCTACTAAGTAGTACAGCTTTGACAGGATATACTTGGAGTCTAGAATCTGTTTAACTTCAAATTCTTGATGTTGGTCAACCTGGATGGCTTGGGGCTTTGCTTCTTGCCAGTTTGGCAAGGTGTTCCTACAATATGGCTCCAGGAGGGACACATGGAAAGTATCATGGATTTTCATACTTGCTGGTAACTGTAGCTGATATACTATAGGGCTAAGCTTCATCTTGATCTTGAAGGGACCAAGTTTCTTGAAATCCAACTTGTCACAAGGGCGGTGTGGTGGTGTATAAGTCCAAGGGAGAGATACGTCCAACACTTCTCAAGTGTTTTGTGTGTGGGGTGTTCACTGGGTGCAATAACCTCTGGCAAAAGCTTGCTAGGAATACTTGGGTTCTGTCTCTAATCTAATGTGAAGGGGAATAAAGCCACAAGCTTGTCAAGGGAAAACTATTGAGCTACAATCCCCAACTTAGTTGGCGTCTTAACAAAAGTATGTGCTGGGTTCAGCGTCCTTTGAGATGTCAATGTACTAAAGCTTCCAAAGTCAAAACAACTGTAAACTCCACCAGCAGGGACTTGATAGGAATGCAGCTGTGGTCAATAGTTATAAAGATAGAAAAATATCTTTGCCTGTACAAGAACAAACTTGGGAAAGAATCAAATATAATAAAAGATACCTACTCTGAGTATTCCTCACAAGTAGTGCCTCCAAGGTCAGTTGGCTGTCAGCGCGGTTTCCTGGGAGTGTCCTGTGGTCTAGGGTTGGAAGTTCAGGTAGCAGCAGGTAGTAGTGATCACACTAATCAACAAGTTCGTATATTGATAAAAGGGATGATGATTTATTGTTGAGGGAGAGCCTCCCTTATATACTTTTCTTACTGGCTAAGTGATTACTAATCATGGTGTTCCAGAAGGTTCCGGATATCAATAGAAATCTTAATGACATCAGAATGACCTAAGAATGTTCTAAGTAGGTGCCGGAAGGTTCTAAGAGGCACAGCACATCCAACCAATCAGGAATCAGTATTCTGAAACCTGTGTAACATGGGGATACCATATATGGTATGGAAATGGTAGGGATGGTGACACGGGCTGATTATGTGTCACGGGTACTGGCGCGGGTACTTGCCTAATATAGAAGCACTTGTAGCTAGTAATCTTACATAAAGTGAGGGGTAACTTATGCAATAAGGTAAGCAGGTGTGATAGGCAACCAGCTTATGGGATAGTACTGATTGGGTAAGACAAATGGGATAAAACTAAAACAAGTGTAGTAGAGATATAGGGAAGTAGAAAATAGGGGAATGAGCACATCTGTCAGTGGGTGTCACTGTCACCCCACTACATCCACCCCCCTCTCAGCTTTGAACTTGGGTCAAAGCAAACTAATCTTCATGTGCAAAATTCCTATGCTTGAATAACTTAAGTCGATATCCAGCAACTGGTGCTCTCAACTGGGTGTTGTCAAGCTCAGATATGTAATAACTTCCATTTCCAATCACTTTGGAAATGAGGTAGGGGCCAGTCCATTTGTTGTCAAACTTCCGACTCCATTGCTTGTCCAAGGTAGAATCATAGAGTAATACTGGGTCTCCTAGTGATAGTGGTTTTGGTCTTGTTGGGTGTGATTTGTCAAAGGGCATCTTGTTCTTTAGTTGTGTATCCTTAAGTTGTTCAGCAGCTCTGCTGATATTCAAGTCATGGTGATCAAGTTGCTGTATGCAAGTTGCAAGGAGGTCTTCAGTCTGCATATTGGATCTCCAATTCAATGAGTTCCAAGTGACTGTGTTTAACTCAACTGGTAGTGTGCAGTCATGTCCATAGAGTAGTTTGAATGGTGATAATCCAGTTGTTCTCTTGGTAGTAATTCTATCTGCCCAGAGTGCAAGATGTAATTGCTGTGGCCACAGTGTTGTGTTATTCTCACAGGCCTTGACAAGAGAGTTCACCAATGGTCCATGTCCTCTCTCTATCATTCCATTGGCTTGAGGGTGGTAAGCGGTTGTAAAAGCAATGTGTATCTTGTACTTTGAGCACAACTCCTGGATCATTTGGGATGTCATCTCTCCTCTGTCAGCAACAAACTGTTGGATGCAGCCAAATCTGCAGATGATGTCTTCAAGTATAAATCTCCATATGGTATGGCTCTTGTTGTTGGGCAAGGCTTGAGCCTCTGCCCATCCACTAAGGTCATCTCTAGCAACAATCAGGTACTTTTTTGATCCAGCTGTTGGCATGTGGACAAGGTCAATACCAACCTTTTGCCATAAACAGATTGTGTAAGTAGGATGCAGTGGTTCTTCATAACACTTGGAGGATCTCTTCTGGCAGGCTACACATGACTCAACAAAGTGTTGAATATCATAGTACATGTTTTCCCAGTAGTACCTCTGAGCTGTGGTATAGTAGGTGGCTTCTCGTCCTCTATGTCCTCCTGGTTCTCCTTGGTGGATACTTGTCATGATGTTCAGTTGCTCTTGAGGGGTAGTGACTACTCTTCTTGGCATAAGTCCAGGCTTCACTCGCTTAAAGAGAAGATCATCTTTAAGATAGTAGTGATGTGCCTTCTTCCTGAGTTTTCTAAACTCCTGAATTTCCATCCAACTAGGTTCTTTAAGAGTCCTTAGATATTCCTTGATCAGACTCCAGGTAGTTCTCTCTTGGTCTTTGATGGCAATTCGTCGGATCTCTGCATCAATAATATCATCAAAGTGAGGGTCCAAGTCTTCAAATAATTGTGGTCCCTTCCGGGAGAGTGCATCAGCCACAACATTTGTCTTGCCAGGGATATGTCTGACCTCAAAGTCAAACATTTTCAGCCATGCCATCCATTGGTTTGTGGCATCATCAGGTAGGTCAGGCTTGTTGATCATTCCTATAAGTGGCTTGGCATCTGTCTCCAGGATAAAATGTGTCATGTAGAGTTGTGACTTCAGCTTCCTCAGCATCTTCACAACTCCTAGTAGTTCTCTTTTAATCTGTGAGTATCTTTGCTCTCTAAGAGAGAATAGGCAGCTCTCATATCTGCAGGCATAGCAATTGCCATCTTCATCATCTTGTCCAAGTAGTGCTCCAGCTCCTATAGGGCTTGCATCCACTGTCAAAATAGGTGGGCATTCAGTGTTTTGATAGTCAAGAGGTCTTAGAACTGGTGGAGATACTAAGGCCTCTTTCAGTAATTGCATGGCTTCTTCTTGCTCTTCTCCCCAGATAAATGGGGTATTCTTTCTCGGTAGTCGGTAGATTGGTTCTGCTATCTCAGAAAATCTTGGGATCCAGATCCTAAAGAACCCACAAGCTGCCACAAAGCCACGAGCTTGTGTTAGATTTGTGGGGGTAGGCCAGTTGCATATCTTTTGTGTCTTGGAATTGCCAGGTGAGCGACCAAAGGTATTGCATTTTTGTCCAACAATGGATATCTCTGATACACCAAAGCTGCTTTTCTCACCACTGATGGTGAGTCCAGCTTCTTCAATGGCTCCTAATATGGCATCATTGTCTGAAATATGATCATAGACAAACTTTCTGACTCCAGGCATGACTCCAGTGGTGTCCCGGGTTTTTGGTCTTTTGATGCCTATGTCATCAACAAAGACAGCAAGTTTCTCAAGTATAAACTGGTATAGCACATTCACCATGCATCTCTGGAACTGAGCCACGGAGTTTGTAGCCCCTTGGCTGAGTCTTGTCATCCTTAATAGTCCAAATGGTGTCTGTAGCGCAAACATATCTCTTGATGTCTCATCAAGGGGAATCTGGTCATATCCTGAGTAGAGATCGTATGTTGAGTAGATGGAGTGGCCACTAAAGCTTTCTGCAAAGTCATCAATAGATGGAGGTATAGCAGCATCTCTGATAGTGACAGCATTTGCAGGTTGCATGTCTTGAATGAATTGGAGCTTTCCATTCTTCTTTTTGGTCACAAACCATCTGTTAGCATAGGGTCCATGGCAAGGTTCTAGGATACCAGCTTCTATCTTCTTCTTAAGTAGGTCATGCACATCAGCTTGGAGTCCTCTGGGCAGTGGGTAAGGCTTAAATGACCAGGGTGTGTGGGGCACTGTATGAATCTTGATGGGTTTTTCAACTGATGTCTTTAAGAGTCCCATCTCCTTGTCATTATATGAGAAGACCTTATCATGCCTTTTCAAGGTCTCCTTAAATAATAGTATCTCCTCTGGTGTAAGGTTTCCATCACCAATGATAAGTTGCTTAAGTCTCTCAGGTGTAAGTTGTGTATCATCTGGTGTTTCTTCTGGTGGTCTAATGTAATCAGCAGGTCGGGATCCATCAGTCAAAGGTGTAAGTGATGGTCTAATCATCTGTTCTACTGTCTTGTATTTTGTCCGAACCATAGCAGTCTGCTCCTGTATACCTAATGAGCAGCTCCAAATGTTGGGGTGTATATTGTGAGGCTCTTCATCTTCTTCCATAACAAGATGTGTCTTCTGGCAGGCAGTATGTGTCCTCTTATTGTTGGGTGTTACACCACAGAAGGTTGACTGTAGTCCTGGGTTGGATCCTTGTATGGTGTACCATACTGACCCATTGGAATAGTTGGTAGTTGTAGCCTTAGTACTGGCTTCCCATGGTCTACCTAGCAGAAGGTCAAAGTTTGCCTTCTGGCAGATGAAGAGGGGAAGCCAGACCTTGATTCCTTGTACCTCAATAGGAAACTTGTGTACTACACCATAGAGTGGACTAGATCCTGAGTTTGCATCGGTCATGTTCCATCCAATATCTCTATCAACAGGCAGTAGCTCCTTGCTTTTAAGTGTCTTCCAGAAGTCTAGCGGCATAACACAAATCTCTGAGCCACTGTCAATATGGCAGTCAACAGGGTCATCATATATATACCCTTTCACCACAGCATTTACAACTGAGTTAAAGGTCTTATATTCAGTAGTGTTGTCATCCTTTTGGTGGTCTTCATGGTTTGTCTGAATTATATGAGTGTCCATATGTTCAACAGCTTGTTGTCTTGTTCTAAGCTGCTCATCAAAGGTCTTCCTAACAGATGGGGATACACTCATGATTTCTCCAACCGACAAAGTGAGGTTCTGCTTCAGCAGCTTCTCAGTAATCAGTTGAGGGCTTGAGTAGCTTGCTATCTTTGAGGTCATCTGAAAGTGAGGCAATGGATCTTGGGTGGGCAGCATACTAGGCCTCTTGTCAATAACAACTTCAGGTTCTTCAAAGCGTGGTCTTCTAAGGATGGGCTTGGCAGGTTCTTCAGCAAGGTGTCTTTTGGTAGCAAAGGCATCAACTTCATGTTGTCTGTTGTCAGGGCTGCTTGGATTCACTTTATGAGTCCCAATAGGGGCATCAAAAGTAATCTTTCTGGTTGCTGAGTCAGATTTCTGGAAAAGGGCTCTCATCCCTCCTCTTTGGAAATTAGTGGGAATCCTTCTTCCTTCCTTGTCAGCAAGCATTCCATCAGCATCAAACTGTACTGCTCCTTCTCTGAGTAGCTGACTAAGCTCTGAGCATTCTTGTCTGGCATGCTGAGTAGAGTCACACCAGATGCAGTGCCTGGGCAAAGGTCTTTGTCCATCAGTGGCAACCTCGGCTGAGCCATTAATCTTGAGGGCTAGCTTTTGTAGCTCTTCAGCAAGTTGGTCAATTCTGTTGGTAGTGTAGGTCTGATTGTCAGCAGCAGCACTCCTTGGCTCCTTGGTTGACTGGTCTGGCACATTAGATGTCAGGAGTCTCATAAAGGTAGAAGTTTGCTTTGCCTCTAGGAGAACACGTTTCATCTCTGCAAAGCAAGGAATGCCAGACTTGTCATCCTTGGCTGCATGTAAGTCATCTTTCCTTGCCAAGTCCTGGGGAAGCCCTTGTGCAAGGTAAAGTGTCATGGTAAACTCAGTTATAGCCTGGGACTCTAGGAGTGGCTTGGCCATATTGTCACACTGTTGAATGAACTCTTCAAGTGGTAGCTTGGAAAGTCCAGTTCTTCCAAAGTGCCTGAGGTCTTCAATTCCATAGTATATCTGGGGTCTACCATACTTGGTCTGTAGGTAGGTCTTCATTAAGGCCCAGTCAGTGAGAATGTCTCCTTGTCTGAGAAGCTTAGTGGTAATATCATCGGTGCAGTAGTAGGGGAAGTCTTCAGCCATTTCTTGTTCAGATAGGCTGCACATCTTGCAGAGCTTCTCCCATTTGAATATGAAGCTTTCCACATTCTTTCCATCAAACTGTGGGGCTCCATGTGAGAGTGGTAATGGCATAGAGTTCATTTTGGCCAGGTAGGTTGGTGTTGTAATCTTGGTAATATCGGTAGTCTCTTTTCAATAGGTGGATAACAGCTCAAATCTTCAGGTAAATCTTGTTGGGTCCTAGGGAGCTTGTATGAACCCCCCACGTTGGGTGCCAAATATGTGGTGGTGTATAAGTCCAAGGGAGAGATACGTCCAACACTTCTCAAGTGTTTTGTGTGTGGGGTGTTCACTGGGTGCAATAACCTCTGGCAAAAGCTTGCTAGGAATACTTGGGTTCTGTCTCTAATCTAATGTGAAGGGGAATAAAGCCACAAGCTTGTCAAGGGAAAACTATTGAGCTACAATCCCCAACTTAGTTGGCGTCTTAACAAAAGTATGTGCTGGGTTCAGCGTCCTTTGAGATGTCAATGTACTAAAGCTTCCAAAGTCAAAACAACTGTAAACTCCACCAGCAGGGACTTGATAGGAATGCAGCTGTGGTCAATAGTTATAAAGATAGAAAAATATCTTTGCCTGTACAAGAACAAACTTGGGAAAGAATCAAATATAATAAAAGATACCTACTCTGAGTATTCCTCACAAGTAGTGCCTCCAAGGTCAGTTGGCTGTCAGCGCGGTTTCCTGGGAGTGTCCTGTGGTCTAGGGTTGGAAGTTCAGGTAGCAGCAGGTAGCAGTGATCACACTAATCAACAAGTTCGTATATTGATAAAAGGGATGATGATTTATTGTTGAGGGAGAGCCTCCTTTATATACTTTTCTTACTGGCTAAGTGATTACTAATCATGGTGTTCCAGAAGGTTCCGGATATCAATAGAAATCTTAATGACATCAGAATGACCTAAGAATGTTCTAAGTAGGTGCCGGAAGGTTCTAAGAGGCACAGCACATCCAACCAATCAGGAATCAGTATTCTGAAACCTGTGTAACATGGGGATACCATATATGGTATGGAAATGGTAGGGATGGTGACACGGGTTGATCATGTGACACGGGTACTGGTGCGGGTACTTGCCTAATATAGAAGCACTAGTAGCTAGTAATCTTACATTAAGTAAGGGGTAACTTATGCAATAAGGTAAGCAGGTGTGATAGGCAACCAGCTTATGGGATAGTACTGATTGGGTAAGACAAATGGGATAAAACTAAAATAAGTGTAGTAGAGATATTGGGAAGTAGAAAATAGGGGAATGAGCACATCTGTCAGTGGGGGTCACTGTCACCCCACTACAGCGGTTGGTGCTGATGTTTCTTCTGAGCAACCATACAGAATCTCCTTCATTAAGATCAGGGCTGGGATGCCGTTTTAGATTGGCAAATTTCTTGTAGCTTTCCTGAGCTAAGGATAGCTCTTCCTTGAGGGTGTTCTGGATGTCCTGGATTGCTTTGGCATGTTCAGCTGCATGTGGGCTCATTGGGTTTGTTGGAATCTGGATATCAAACTGAGGGTGGAATCCATAGTTTGCATAGAATGGTGTAAAACCGGTTGCACTATGGCTTGAGTTGTTGTAGGCAAACTCAGCAACAGGGAGTAGATCAACCCAATTGTATTGCTGGTAATTGATATAGCACCGGAGGTATTGCTCTAGAATCTGGTTGATTCCTTCAGTCTGGCCATCAGACTGTGGATGGAAGGCAGTAGAGAGCTTGACTTGAACACCAAGGTATTGCATGAAGTGTTTCCAAAACTTGGACACAAACTGTGGGCCTCTATCTGACACAATATCACTGGGGATACCATGAAGGCGGAAAATATTCTTCAGGACTAATGCAGCAGTTTCTTTTGCATCAGTGTTCTTACAGTAAGGGATAAAGTGAGCCATCTTGGTCACCTAGTCAGCCACTACAAGTATAGCATTGAAGCCACATGACTCAGGGAGGTCAGTAATGAAGTCCATAGATATAGATCTCCATTGGTGTTTGGGGATGGGCAAGGGCTGAAGAAGTCCATAGGGCTGGTGTCTGGCTGGTTTTGCACGGTTGCAAATATCACAAGTCAGAATGTACTCTTTGATAAGAGTTATCATTCTAGGCCACCAGAAATCTCTTTTGATAGCATTCAAGGTTTTGGCAGTACCAAAGTGGCCTGCTGCCATTGAATCATGCCAAGACTTAATGATGTCTAGCTGGGTGGCAAGGTCTGGGACATAAAGCTGCTGCTTGTGGTAGATGAGGTTGTTAACCAAATGCAGGTTCTGAATGTTTGGGAACTTGGGAGGGGGCCCAACTGGGGATTCCAGATATTTCTTGACGGTGCTGGAAGTCATATCAGAGGCTTGGGATTCTGATATCCCTACTAGGAATGAAGGGATGACAAGACTTGAGGACTGGGTGGCAAGAATCTCAAAATGTTTCTTGCTCAGCAATGGGTGTTCCATTTGCCTACAGGCATCATCTCCCTCTTCCAGGGCATATTCCTTTTTTCTGGACAGGGCATCAGGCTTTCCTTGCTTTGCACCAGGTCTATAGATGATAGTAAAGTCAAAGCTGGACAGGAAGAGTGACCATCTAGCTTGTCTCCGGTTTAGTACTTTGGAAGTTGCAAAGTACTCAAGGTTCTTATGGTCACAGAAGACTAGGATTTTGTGTTTTGCACCATCCAGGTAGTGTCTCTATTGCTCATAGGCTACAATGATGGCACGCAACTCCTTATCATAGATATCATAGTTGATCTCTGCAGGGGAAAACTTCCGAGAGTAGAATGCAATGGGGTGCAACACATTGTCCTCATCATACTGGGAGAGTATGGCACCAAGGGCAAAATCAGAAGCATCAGTCTCCACTATGAATTGCTTCTCAAGGTCAGGGTGGGCAAGCAGGGGGGCCTTCAGGAAAGATTTCTTGAGTTGGTTGAATGAGGTGGATTGCTCCTCATTCCAGGCAAAAGGTGTATTCTTCTGGGTAAGCTTTGTCAGAGGGGTGACTATCTTGGAGTAGTTGGCTATGAACCTGCAATAGAAGTTGGCAAATCCCAGGAAGGATTGTACTTCCTTGACTGAGCTTGGAGTTTTCCAGGATTGGACTGAGTCAACTTTCTTTGGGTCAATTCTTGTTCCCTCAGGGCTGATGAGGTAACCAAGAAATTCCACTTCTCTCTGGTCAAATTCACACTTCTCTAGCTTGGCATAGAGACCGGCAGAGTCTTGTTTTCTCAATACTTTCTTGACATGTTCATCATGTTCATCTTGGCTCTTGGAGTCTATGAGAATATCATCAAGGTAGATTACCACAAACTGGTCAAGGTATTCATGGAATATGTCATTCATGAGGTGTTGAAACACAGCAGGGGCATTGGTGAGGCCAAATGGCATTACTTTGTACTCAAAGTGACCATATCTTGTGCAAAAGGCAGTTTTCCATTCATCACCAGGCTTGATTCTGACAAGATTGTAAGCTCCTCTCAAGTCTATCTTGGTGAAGACTTGGGCAGCAGATAGCTGATCCAACAGTGTGTTGATCAGGGGCAGGGGGTAGCGGTTCTTGACTGTAATCATATTCAAAGCACAGTAGTTCACACACATTCTGAGGGTGCCATCCTTCTTCTTGACAAAGAGGATTGGGGCTCCAGCAGGTGATTTGGAGTGCTGAATAAAACCCTTCTGGAGGTTCTCTTGAATATAACCATAGAGTTCTTGCAACTCCGGCTGGGCAAGGTTATATATTGGGCCAAATAGAGGGACTTTTCCATCTTCAAGGTCAATAGGGCAGTCATAAGGCCAATGGTCAGGGAGGAGTTCTGCTTTCTTCTTGTCAAAGACATGGGCAAACTCTTGATACTTGGCTGGTATAGTTGCTGAGGGGGCTCCTTCAGCTGGCAAGGTATCTTGGGCTGTTCAACTATTGGCAACCTACTTTTCATGGTTATCAGGGTCTGGAGATTTCATGGAGTTGACTTGGTGGGATCTGGTGAATGACAGGATCTTGGATTTCCAATCAATACTTGGATTGTGGTAGCTCAACCATGAGCTTCCAAGCACAATAGGATAGTGTGGTGAGTTGATGATGTTGAAGGCGATTCTTTCTTGGTGGGCAGTACTGGACAGCTGGAGTAAGCATGTTTCATGGGTAACGGCACCAGAGGAGAGTGATCTTCCATCAATAACTTCTACTTGGACTGGACAGGATTTCAAGGTAACAGGAATAGAGTGCTTCTGGACAAAGGCTTGGTCAATGAAACAGGATGAAGCACCAGAATCAATCAGGGCTAGGGCTGGGACAGGACTGGAGTCAGGGATCTGGATTTTGACAGGCACTCTCAAGGACTGGATAGATTTTGTGGCAAAGGAAGATTCTTGGATATGCTGGATTTTCATGGGTGGGTCCAGTTGCAAGCCTGTCAGTGCAACTGGACATTGGAGTTTCCCAGCAGATCTGAATCAGGTTGGTTGCTGGAGGACTGCATCAGCTTGAAGCTGGACTTCTTGTTGGGGCAGGACTTGGCAAAGTGACCTGGTTGGCCACAGTATAGACAGAGGCTGGCTTGTTGACGTCTGGACTTTTCACTCTTTGATAGTTTCTTGTATTTGGCACTATCAATCTGCATAGGATCTTCTGGAGTGACTTGGGGAGCAGGAGGGGCTGGGACTGCAACAGGAATGTGTCTTTGACGGTTCTTTTGCTTCTTCTGGAATAGTCTGTTATCACACCGGATTGCTTGGTGCATAGCTTCAACCAATGTATCTGGATCTGGGAGTGTGAGTAGCAGATCACAAACTTCATCATTAAGGCCATCTTGGAATTGGCTTATCAAGGCTGCTTGACCCCAGGAGCTGAGGTCACTGGAGAGTTGTCAGAATTCAGAGGCATAGACTGATGCTGGTTTGTTCCCTTGTTTGAGGGTCTTGATCTTGTTGGCAGCAGTTCTGGCTTGGTCAAGGTTACCAAATGTTAGCTCCATTTCAGTGAGAAAAGCTTGGTAGTCTCTGAGGAGGGGAGAGTTGGTCTCCACTAATGGGGAGAACCACTTGAGAGCTGTACCAGTAAGCAGGTTGGAGATGAAACCAACTTTGGCCTGGTCAGTGGGGTACTGGTTGGGCTGGAGTGCAAGATTGTTCTTCACCATGTTGATGAAGCCACAGAATTCATTCTGAGAGCCATTGAACTTGGTAGCAGGAGTATACTTGGGTTCTTGGTAGACTGGGACATGGCTAGTTTGTTGGACACTTTGGTTCTGGAACTGAGCAAGAGTGCTTCTGAGGTCTGCATGGTCTTGCTGCAGTTGGGTAAAGGCAGCCATGAGCTGGGCAAAGTTCAGCGCTAGGTTGGACATGGTAGCTGAGGAAGGCGGATGAACTTGCAAGGAATACTGGAATATACTAAACTAGATTGTGGGTTTGTAAAGCCACTAGTATGTCAAGAATACAACTATGGAGCCACAATCCCCAACTTAAATAAGTTAGCATTGCTTCAGAAGGTACTGGTTTCAACATCCTTTGATAGAGTATTGTACTAAAGCTTCCAATACTGTAACAACTGTAAACTCCACCAGCAGGGTAATAAAGTGAATGCAGCTTTGACCAATAGTTTTACAAAGATAAAGTATCTTTGCCTTTATAGGACAAGACTAGAGAAAGATGATGGGTGATACTTACGGTGAGTATTCCTTTTACAAGTTTTCTTCAAACTTTGGGCAGAAGGCAGGGATCCACAGGTAAGTCAGGAGAGTCTGATAAAACTGTTATGAATAGACACAAGGCAGGAGGAAGAGCTAGGCACAGCAGGAAAGGACTTTGGTGTGGACCATCAAGGCAAGACAGGATTCAAGGCAAGGCTGTTAATTCAAGACCTGTGTTTATCAGACTGAGGAATACTTAAGGGGGGATAGGACTATATATACTTTTTGGCTATACTGATGCCAAGAGATATTAGCTAATACTAATGGGGTTGTGGGGTGAGGCACAGCAATGGTGCTGGGGATAATGACATAGATGACACGGCACTGAGACAGGAGGGGGAAATGGATTGGGTCACCAGATCATGTGACTAAGTCATGTGACCTGGTATTTCCATATATGGTACTGGACTATGAAAAATACAATGGAAAGCTTCCATGGAATGTTCCATTGTGTAACAATGGTTTGCAATGGTCAGGAACTTTCTGGAAGGTGGTAGAAGGTTCCAGAAGGAATCTCTTAGAAATTGAGCTAGGAAGCTGAAACTTGGCATGGGTGTTCATAGTTGTCATGTGATCATGACAAAAATATTCTAAGTAAATCCCAACAAGGAGTTTTGGTCATTATTCTCTAGGATTTGAAGGTGATGATCTAAGTGACTAAGTTAGGTGAAGATTTAAGTGGAATTTTGGATTTTTACAGCACTCTCACTCAGCCAAATGTAAACACTGACTAGTCCTAATTTTGACCTACAATATTCAAACTTGTCTCTAGCTAATGGCTTGGTAAATGTCTGCAATCATTTCATCTGTAGGACAGTAAACTAAGCTAAATAAGTTTTTTCTATAGCTTCACATATGAAATGATATCTGATATCTATGTGCTTGGTTCTTGCATAAAAAGTTGGATTTCTACCTAATTGTATACATCCTTGATTATCTTGAAATAAAGTAATAGCCATTTTTTGACATAGGCCTAAATCTGTGAAAAGCTTTCTTAGCAACATTGCTTCTTTTGTAGCTTCACAGGCTGCCATTTACTCTGCCTCTGTGGTAGAAAGTGCTACAGTTGTTTGCTTTCTTGAATTCCATGAAATTGCGCCTTTACAGTAAAGAAAGGTGTATCCTGTGGTGGATTGTCTGTCTTCCAAATTTTGTCCCTAATCAGCATCAGAGTATCCCACAAGATCCTGTTCTGCATCCTTATAGGTACATCTTAAGCAGATATCAGCAGTTCCTTTTAGGTATCTAAAAATCCACTTAACTGCTGCAACATGATCAGATCCATAGCTCTGATTATGTTGACTGACAACTCCCACTGAATATGAGATATCTGGACGTGTTCCAAGCATGATATACATCAGACTGCTGACCATGAATTGATAATGAAAGTCAGGGCTTTCAGATGGCTCCAAGCTTGCTTGATTTGGTTGAGTTTTGACTAAGTTAAGGTTTGTCTCCATTGAGGTAGCTGCTGGTTTACAGTTGTCCATTTTATATTTCTTTAGTATATTTTGAATATACTTGGATTGACTTAGGGTGATAGTCTGGGTACTTTTGTCTATGGAGAATTTAACCCCTAAGTAGTAACTAAGTTCTCCTAGATTGGACATCTTGAACTCCTTAGATAGGCTGGACTTAGTCTCTTCAAATGTTTCTAGGTTATTGGTGGCTATAATAAGATCATCCACATATAGAGCTAGTAGAACTGGATTTGCTCTATCCGGCTTATAGTATATACTATAGTCAGCATAACTTCTTTTGAAACTCAAAGATTCCAAATAAGAATCTATCTTGCAATTCCAGGCTCTTGGTGATTGTTTGAGACCATAGAGTGACTTTTTAAGCTTGCAGACCAAATGGGGGTTATCTTGGTCAAAAAGCCCATAAGGCTGGTCCATATATATGGCCTCATTAAGTTCTTCATTCCAGAATACAGATTTTACATCCATTTAATGAATAAAAAACTTATATTTGGCTGCAATAGCCAATATTAATCTGATGGAATTAAACTTGGCTACCGGTGCAAAGGTCTCAGTATAGTCAAGTCCTTTTGTTTGAGACTATCCTTTGGCTACAAGCCTTGCTTTGTATCTTTAAACTTTACCATCAGCCATGTATTTGGTCTTGAAGACCCATCAGCATCCAATTGATTTTTGGTTGATTGGTAATTTGACTAAGTCCCAAGTTTAATTTTCCATCAGGGCCTGATATTCCTCAGTCATTGCAGATCTCCAAGACTTTGTCTGAGGGCTATTTAGGGCCTCTTTTACAGTCTGGGGTTCATCAACATGGACTGAATAGGCATAGGCTAAGTTTGAACCCTCATTGATATAATAATTTGGGCTATTTCTTCTCCAATTGGATCTCTGGGTATTTGATACTGGAATGAGCACTTCTGGGATATTCCTGGGCACTGATTCTGGCTGAACAACAGTTGCAGAGTCCTCTGGAGTGAAAAAATTAGCATTGTTTTGTTCTGACTCTATCCTGACAATTGGTGGATTTGAGATTAAATTTTTGTCATCATCTGATGTCATTTTTTGTGAATATTTGGAATTTTCATCAAACAACACATCCCTGGACTTGATCAGCTTCTTTGCTTTGGTATTGTAGAGTCTGTATGCCTTACTCTCATTGCAGTAGCCCAAAAATATGCATTTACACTTTTTGGCTCAAATTTTGACAGATTTCCAGCCAGTTTTTTGGTATATGCTGTACACCCAAATATTCTTAGATGTTCTGCACTTAGTCTGTATCCATGCAATGTTTCATATGGAGTAGAATCACAAAGTATTCTCTTAAAACTCCTATTTTTACGGTATACAGCAGTGGCAACTGATTCTGCCCAAAATCATAGAATAATTTTTTATCATGGATCATAGATCTTGCCATATGAATTATTGCTCTGTTAGCACGTTTTGATACTCCATTTTGCTGTGGGGAGTATGGTACAGGAGTCTCTTGCTTTATCCCATGAATTTTGCAGAAGTGGATGAAGAGTTTTGAGGAATATTCTCTACCATTGTCAGAGTGTGTTTTCTTGATTTTTCCACCAGTTTCTCTCTCCACCATGGCTTTGAGTTCCCTGAACCTAGACAGAGCTTATTGCCTTCTCTCCATGAAGTAGACTCATGTGTATCTTGTATAATAATCAATAAAGGTGATTAAATACTTCATCCTGCCTAAGGATAAATTTGGCATAGGTCCACACAGATCTGAGTGAATTAGATCTAATTTTTCCTTAGTTTTGATTAACCCAGAGCTCTTGAATGGTTGTCTGGCTTGTTTACCATATATGCAGGCTTCACAGTGCTCCATATTAGCTGGGGGATCAATTTTCACTCCAGAAATTAGCTGATCTTTGATCATTTTACTCAAATTATCAAAATTGATGTGTCCAAATATCCTATGCCAAAGCATTGGTGTTTCTTTATTTAAGTCACTTATATTGGCTTCCAGATATGATGGAATATAAGTCAACTGGTATAGATTCTGATCTCTGATGCCCAAAGCAATATGGGCACCATTTTGCTCAGTGATCCTGCATCCAGAATTGTCAAATCTGAAACTGAGTCCTTCTGCTGTGGCCTTGCTTACAGAGAGTAGGTTCTTGGCTATTTCTGATACATAGAGTACTTCTTTGAAAGTCAGTGTAAGGCTTCCTTCACTGCCTCTAAGGTTTACTTGGATAGTTCTTTCTCCCACTGCATCAGGTGTTCTAATGTTACCCATGAAAACCTTCTTAATTGGAATTTCTTGATATTGGGTAAAAAGTTCTTTTTGGTGTGTAAAGTGTTGAGATGCTCCAGAGTCAATATACCACATCTGAGAATCCTTGTTTGTGGTCATATTTAGTGCAGATATGAATAGTCTATCTTCAGTTGTTGTAGCCTTTCCATATTTAGGCTTCTTTTGCTGATTATCTTTCTTTTTGAGACACTGGTCTGATGTGTGTCCTTTCCTTTTACAGTAGTTACAAAATAGGTTGCTGTTGCCTTTGTAGGGTCTTGGGTACCTCCTTTGCTGGTTTCATTGCTTATTAAAGCATTTTTGTCTTCCTTCTTATTGGCGCTTGATTCTCTTTATTCTTCATCCAGGAGCCTTCCATATATGTAATTAAATGTTAAATCTTCAGTTCTGGACTCTGGGGCTGATACAAGGCCCTGAAACTTGTCTGTCAGGCTATTCAGGATGGTAACTATCACATCCTCATCAGTAGTTGGTACACCCACAGATTCCATCTCATCTACCAGCAGGGTAATTCTGTTAATTAGATTTTTCATTTCTTCTCCTGGTAGCATCTTTGTAGTAAGGAATTTTTGTCTCAGATACATTTTCTTGGCAGCTGAACATGATGGGAAGGTGTCTTCTAATGCCTTCCAGGCATTCTTTGTCATTTTTGCTCTTGAGCATTGAATTAGCAATATGTCCTTAACATTAAGGCAAATGCAGTTAAAGGCACTTTGTTCTTTCATCTGGTACTTCAAGGCATCCTCTCCTACATTTTTAGGAGGGCATTCTTCTCCCATGAAAATATCCCAAAGGCCTCTTTCTTGTAGCAGCATCTTTATCTTCACCTTCCACACTTGGTTGTTAGATCCATCCAACTTTTCAGCAGAGGGAAAAATCCAGTAATAGCAGTAGTAGACATTGCAGAGAGTGACAGCTTGGGGCTCATAACCAGCTGTAAGAGTTTTGGAGATATTGGAAGTGATTTGGGGAACAAGTAGATTATGTGGTTTCACTTAATGATTTATTGGATGTAAACATAATATTTATACTTTTACCTGGTCTTGGCATAACAAACATGTAGAATAGATTAAGGAAGTTCCTAAGAACATGTGTGCAAGGTTTGGGGCTGTTTGGACAACTTGAAAAATTTCATGTTCTGGGTACCTGGTGTTTTGGTGAAAATATTCTAAGTAAATCCCAACAAGGAGCTTTAGTCAGTATTCTCTAGGATTTGAAGGTGATGATCTTAGTGACTAAGTTAGGTGAATATACATGTGGAAATACAAATTTTTAGAACAATTTCTTGTTGGGATTTACTTGGAATATTTGCACCAAAATACCTGGTACCCAGAACATGAAAATTTGCAAAGTTGTCCAAACAGACTCAACTTTGGACACATGTTCTTAGGACCTTCCTTAATCTATTCTACGTGTTTGCTATGCCAAGACCAGGTAAAAGTATAAATACTACTTTTACATTCAATAAATCATTAAGTGAAAACCACATAATCTACTTATCCTCCCAATCACTTCCAATACCTCCAACACTCTTACAGCAGATTATATGCCCTAAGCTGTCACTCCCTGCAATGTCTACTACTGCTTGTACGGGAATTTTCCCTTCTACTGAAAAGCTAGATGGATTGAAGCACCAAGTGTGGAAGGTGAATATGAAGATGCTGCTACAAGAAAGAGGCCTTTGGGATATTATCAGGGGAGAAGAATGCCCTGCTAAAAATGTGGGAGAGGAAGCCTTGAAGTACCAGAGGAATGCACAAAGTGCCTCTAACTGCATTTGCCTTAATGTTAAAGGCAAATTGCTAATTCAGTGGTCAAGAGCAAAAACCGCAAAAAATGCCTGGAAGGCACTAGAAGTCACCCACCAGGCATGCTCAGCTGCTAAGAAAATGTATAAGATGAAAATTCTTTGCTACAAAGATGCCGCCAGGAGAAGAAATGAAAAATCATATTAGTATAACTACCCTGCTGGCAGATGAGATGGATTCTGTTGGTGGATCAACTACTGATGAGGATGAGATATTTACCATCCAGAATAATGTGATAGTCATATTTCAGGGCCTTGTAGCAACCCAATAGTCCAGAACTGAAGATATGACCTTAAATTATGTATATGGAAGGCTCCTGATGAAGATTTAAGAAAATCAAGCACCAACAAGAAGGAAGAAGAAAGTACTTTAAAAAGCAATGATAACCAACAAAGAAGATACCAAAGACCTTTCAAATGTAATAGCAACCTATTTTATATATACTGAAAAAGGAAGGACACACGTCCAACCAGTCCCTCAAAAAGAGATATATTCAGCAGAAAAAGCTTGAATATGGAGAGGCTGCAACAACTGAAGATAGACCATTCACATCTGACCTAAATATAACTACAAACAAGGATTCTCAGATGGGGTACATTGACTCTGGAGCATCTCAACACTTTGTATGCAAAAAGAACTTTATACTCAATATCAGGAAATTCCAATTAAGAAGGTTTTCATGGGTGACAAGAGAACACTTGATGCAGTGGCAGAAGGAACTATCCAAGTAAACCTTAGCAAGAGTGAAGGAAACCATACACTGACCTTTAAAGAAGTACTCTTTGTACCAGAAATAGCCAAGAACCTACTATCTGGAAGCAAGGCCACCACATAAGGACTCAGTTTCCACTTTGACAATTCTGAATGCAGGATCACAGATTAAAATGGTGCCATATTGCTCTGGGTATCAGAGATTAGAATCTTTACAAGCTGACTTATAGTCCTTCATATCTGGAAGCCAATATTGGTAACTTAAATGAAGAAACACCAATGCATTGTGGTGGTATATAGGTCCAAGGGAGATATACATCCAACACTTCTCAAGTGTTTTATGTGTGGGGTGTTCACTGGGTGCAATAACATCTGGCAAAAGCTTGCTAGGAGTACTTGAATTCCATCCCTAATCTAATGTGATGGGGAATAAAGCCACAAGTTTGTCAAGGGAAAACTATTAAGCTACAATCCCCAACTTAGTTGGTGTCTTAACAAAAGTATGTGTTGGGCTCAGCATCCTTTGAGATTACAATGTACTAAGGCTTCCAAAGTCAAAACAACTGTAAACTCCACTAGCAGGGACTTGATAAGAATGCAGCTGTGGTCAATAGTTACAAAGACAGAAAAATATCTTTGCCTGTGCAGGAACAAACTTGGGAAAGAATAAGATATAATAAAAGATACCTACCCTGAGTATTCCTCACAAGTAGTGCCTCCAAGGTCAGTTGGCTGTCAGTGCAGTTTCCTGGGAGTGTCCTGTGGTTGGGGGCAGGAAGTTCAGGTAGCTGCAGGTAGCAGTGATCATACTAATCAACAAGTCAGTATATTGATAAAACAGATGATGATTTATTGCTGAGGGATTGCCTCCCTCATATACTTTTCTCACTGGCTAAGTGATTATTAATCATGGTGTTCCAGAAGGCTCCAAAGATCAGTAGAAATCTTCATCACCTCATAATGAGCTACAAGTATCTTAAATAGATGCCAGAAGGTTCTAAGAGGAACAGCACATCCAACTGATCAGGAATCAGTACTTTAAAACTTGTGTAACATAGGGATACCATATATGGTATGGAAATGGTAGGGATGGCAACATGGGTTAATCATGTGTCACAGGTACTTGCCTAATATAAACACACTTACCGCTAGTAATCTCACATAAAGTGAGGGATAACTTATGCAATAAGGTAAGCAGGTATGATAGTCAACCAGCTTATGGGATAGTATTGATTAGGTAAGACAAATGGGATAGAACTATAATAAGTGTAGTAGAGAAATAAGGAAGTAGAAATTATGGGAATGAGCACATCTGTTGGTGGGTGTCACAGTGACCCACTACAGCATTGGCACAGTAGATTTGGGCACATCAATTTTGATTATTTGGGCAAAATGATCAAAGATGAGCTAATTTCTGGAGTAAAAATTCATCCCCCAGCTAATTTGGAGCTCTGTGAAGCCTGCATATGTGGGAAACAAGCCAGACAACCATTCAAGAGCTCTTTGTAAATCAAAACTAAGAAAAAGTTAGATCTACTTCACTCAGATCTGTGTGAACCTAAGCAAAATTTATCCTTAGGCAGGATAAAGAATTTAATACCTTGATTGATGATTATACATGATACACATAGGTCTACTTTATGGAGAGAAAGGAAGAAGCTCTGTCTAAGCTAAGGGAGTTTAAAGTCATGGTGGAGAAAGAAACTGGCAAAAAAATCAAGAAAATATGCTCTGACAAAGGTGGAGAATATACCTCAAAACTCTTCATGCACTTCTGTAAAACTCATGGGATAAAGCAAGAGAATACTGTACCATACTCCCCACAGCAAAATGAAGTAGCAGAATGTGCAAACAGATTAATAATCAATATGACAAGATCCACAATTAATGATCCCAATTAACCTATGATATTTGGGTGGAATCAGTTGCCGCAGCTGCAAGTCTTAAAAATAGGAGTTATAACAGAATACTTGGTGACTCTACTCCATTTGAATCATGATATGGAGACAGACCAAGCGCAGAATATCTAAGATTATATGGGTGTACAGCATATGCCAAGTAATTGCCTAAAAATCAGTCAAAATTTGAGCCAAAAAGTATAAAATACATTTTTTTGGACTACTGCAATGAGAGTAAGTCATATAGACTCTACAATACCAAAGCAAAGAGGCTGATCAAGTCCAGGGATGTGTTGTTTGCTGAAAATTCAAAATTTTCACAAATAATGGCATCAGATGATGACAAAAATCTGATCTCAAGTCCACCAATTGTCAGAGTTGAATCAGATCAAGACAATGAGAGCTTTTTCACTCCAGAGAACTCTACTACTACACTTCAGCCTGCAACAGTGCCCAGGAATATCCTAGAAGTGATCATTCCAGTATCAAATACCTGGAGATCCAACCTGACAAGAAATAGTCCAAACTACTATATCAATGAGGGTACACACTTAGCCTATGCCTATTCAGTCCATATTGATGACCCCCAGACTGCAAAAGAGGCCCTGAATAGCCCTCAGACAAAGCTTTGGAGATTTGCAATGACTGAGGAGTAACAGGCCCTGATGGAAAATCAAACTTGGTACTTGGTCAAATTACCAATCAAATAAAATCCAATGCAGGCAGATGGGTCTTTAAGACAAAGTACAAGGCTGATGGAACAGTTGAAAGATACAAAGCAAAACTTGTGGCCAAAATATACTCTCAAACAAAAGGACTTGACTCTACTGAGACCTTTGCACTGGTAACCAAGCTTAATTCCATCAGATTAATATTGGCTTTTGCAGCTAAATGTAAGTTCTTTTTTCATCAAGTGGATGTAAAAACTACATTTTTGAATGGAGCGCCTGATGAGGACATGTATATGAACCAGCCTGATGGGCTTGTTGGCTAAGATAACTCCAATTTGGTCTGAAAGATTAAAAGCTTTCTAAATGGTCTCAATCAATCACCAAGAGCCTGCAATTGCATGATAAATTCTTATTTGAATCTTTAAGTTTCAAAAGGAGTAATGCTGACTATAGTATATACTGTAAGCCTGATAGAGCAAGTTCAGTACTACTGGCCTATATGTGAATGATCTAATTATAGTCACCAATAACCTAGCAACATTGGAAGAGACTAAATTCAGCCTATCTAAAGAGTTCAAGATGTCCAATCTTGAAGAACTCATTTGCTACTTAGGAATAAAGTTCTCCATAGACAGATGTACCAAGACTAGCACCCTAAGCCAATCCAAATATATTTTCAAGATATACCAAAGAAGTATTAAATGGAAAACTCTAAGCTGGCAGCTACCCCAATGGAGACAAACCTTATCATGGTCAAAACTCAACCAAATCAAGAAAGCTTGGTGCCATCTGAAAGCCCTGACTTGCCCTATCAATCTATGGACAGCAGTCTGATGTATATCATGCATGGAACAAATCCATATATCTCATATTCAGTGGGAGTTGTCAGCCAGCACAATCAGAACTATGGATCTGATCAATTTGCAGCAGTTAAGAGGATTTTTAGATACCTAAAAGGAGCTGCTGATATCTGCTTAAGATACACTTATGAAGATTCAGAACAGGATCTTGTGGGATACTCTGATGCTGATTGGGGAAAAATTTAGAAAACAGAAGATCCACCTCAGGATACACCTTTCTTTACTGTAAAGGAGCAATTTCATAGAATTTATGAAAGCAACCAACAATAGCACTTTCAACCACATAGGCAGAGTATGTGGCAGCTGGTGAAGCTACAAAAGAAGTCATGTGTTTACAAAAGCTTCTTACAGATTTAGGCCTATGTCAAAAAACACTTATTACTTTATTTCAAGATAATTAAGGATGTATACAATGAGGTAGAAAACCAACTTTTCAGGCTAGAAGTAAGCACACAGATATTATAAATCACTCCATATGTCAGCCTATAGAGAATAACTTAGTTGGCTTAGTTTACTGTCCTTCAGAGGAAATGATTGCAGACATATTTACCAAGCCATCAGCTAAAGACAAGTTTGAATATCTTAGGTCAAAATTAGGACTAGTCAGTGTTTACATTTAGCTGAGTGGGAGTGTTGTAAAAAACCAAAATTCCAACTCAGTATTTAGCCCATACAGCAATTTTCTAAGTCAACACACCTCATGGGGGCTATTTTGATTGGTAAAACGTTCTGGTTGCTCAATATTTTTAGTTTCTTGCAGAATCTCATTTAGAAAAGCTGTTTGACATGCTTTTGAAGTAGATCTAGACTGTGTACAGCTGCCAGTGCAAGAACTGTCATTTATGGAGTTAAACCTGGCAACCAGAGCAAATATTACCTTGAAGTCTAGTCCCTGGATCTAGGGATAGCTGTTAGCCACAGATCTAGCCTTGGCATATCAATAGTACCATTTAAGGTTGTCTTGATTTATCTGTGCTCTTGATCAGCTTCTGAGCTTTGCCACCATACACTCCATATCCTTTAGTATCCTTATATTACACAAGAGAGATCCTTTTCTGCTCTTTGGTCCCATGATTGGGCTTTTTTTGGCAGGGATGTGATAAAAAACCTCACTGCCCAAAATCCTGAGATGCTGAAGGTCCAGTCTTTTGCCTTTATATGTTACAAAACATGCAGATTCATGTATTATTGTTGTTGAGCATTTATTCTTAATGTATACTGTGGCAGCAACAGACTCAGCCCAGAACCTGTAGTCCATTCCCTTATCAAATAGCATAGATCTTCCTTTCTCTACTCTTGTTCTATTTGCACATTCTGCTACTTTGTTTTGCTATGGAGTATGTGCAACTGTGATGTCATGAAGTATACATATAGATGGGTAGCGTATTGCAAACATCTTTGAATAGTATTCTCCTCCATTGCCACTTCAATGTACCTTCAATATATACCCAGTTTGTGTATCTGACATGTTCTTGAAGTTCTTAAGTGCCTCCAAACCTTTGTACTTTGTCTTGAAAAGTACACCCATATACATCTTGTCTTATCATTAATAAACATTGTAGAGTATCTCTTGGCTCCAATTGACAGTGTTCTCACTGGCCCACATACATCTGAAAGCACAATAGCAAGTATTTTGGTGGTTATAATGCCTCCTGAGCACCAGAAACACTCCCTAGCTTCTTTCCCATATGAGCATCCCATACAGACACAAAAGTTGGTTAAAATTGAGTAATTTAGGCCCAAAACAAGTTGCTTTTTCACCAATTGATTGCGTTCTGTTACAAATAAGTCCTAGCATCCTATAACACATCTCCCAGTTAGTTTGATCAGGTTCTGCAATGTTGGCATACTCAGGTTCAATGACCTTGCATTTTAACTTGTATATAATGTGATCTCTGATTCCCAAATCTAATTTCATCCACTTTTACTCAATAATGAGCAGATGAGCTTGGTCAAAGTAAACTTCAGTCCTTGAGTAGTTGCTTTACTGATTAAGAGTAGGTCCATGGCTATTCCAGGCACATAGAGTATGTCTGTCAGTTTTGTTGCTGTTGCCCCTTGGATTTCACTCATATTTAACTGTATAGACCCGCTGGTGGTGTCTTTTGGAGCAGAGCTAGAAGAGCCTGTCAGCCTACCACCAGTCAGGGATGCTATTCATGCCATTGACACGGGAAATAGTTGTCCAGTGAGAGAGACACCTTACTGAATGAGTCCATTGGCACTGGAAGAGATGAAGAAACATAGAGATCAGTTATTGGAGCAAGAATATGTTGGATCCAGCAAGTCACCTTGGGAAGCACTAGTGCCATCTGCAAGTAAGAAGAATGGTAAACTTAGATTGTGCATTGACTACAGAGCCTTAACTCAGTTAACATGAAGAACAAGTACTCCGGACTATTGATTGATGAGCTTTTGGACCAACTCAATGGTGCAACCCACATTGGACAGGATTGACAGGATACAGCCAGATTAGTGTGAAACCAAAAGACATCCCAGTGAGAGCATTTATGACCAGTTATGCACATTACAAGCACTAATTCAAGACTCTTGGCCTTACCAATACCCTGGCAACATTCACAATATTAATGCAAACCATCTTTCTGGGTTACTTTGCCAGGTTTTTGGTAATCTACCTAGATAGCATATTGATTTACAGCAAGACAAAAGCACACCACTTGATGAATATTAAACAGGTCTTAAAGAAGCAAAGCAAGTGCAAGCTATATGGTAAGCAAGCAAGGTATGAATTCCTGAAGGAACACAATAAATACCTGCAACACATAATGAACAGCACAAGAGTGACCTTAAATCCCAAGAAGGTTGAAGTCATCCAGAATCTGAAGCAGCCTCAGAGCATATCAGAACTCAAATTGTTCCTTGGAATGGCTCCCTATTGCTGGAGATTTGTCAAGTCCTGTGCAAGTGTTGCAGACCCTTTAACTTATATTCCCAAGAAAGACTACACCTTGCAGTGAGACATTGCCTGTGAGGCTTCCTTTCAGATACTCAAGAATGAACTTGCTAAATTGCCATGCTTAAGAATACCAAGCTTCATAAGAGAGTTTACTCCATGAACAGATGGTCAGAGTATGCAATCAGTGGAATACTGAGCCAAAAACCTTTGGGAAAGGCCTGCCCAGTTACTTTTGAATCCAAGCAACTCAACTCTGCAGAACAAGACTGTCATGTGTGGTAGGGTAAATATACCTTCCACAGACAAGTTTATTCATATAGGTATTGTATTGCACTTGTCCATATTTTATCTTATCAGTATTTTCTCACTCTTCCTTTACTCATATCATAAGTAGTATCCACACATGATATTTGCCCTGATTAGTTACTAGCATTGTTATCCCAGATGCACTCAGCTTTGTGATCTGTATATGTATCTACATTAGGCAAGTACCTGTTGAAATATTGGACTATTTTGTATCATTCAGCAGCTAAAAATTTACTTAACAATTCTAGGCTAGTCTTAGTCACTGTAGGACTCATTTACTGCCTTAACTTCGCCACTTTCTCCAGATATATGATCTTATGCTTATTCCCCTATAGTCAGGATCAAATTAGCACTATTACCAAACAATATGTACTAACCCTGAAACTGTTACAGAATGCTCCTGAATATTGAGAAACCCTCCCTACTTAGTGTTGCAGCTGTATTACTTCTACAAAGGTATAAATACTGAGCTTCTTGGTGAATAAACAACAGTTCAACTATTATCACTATTTCTTGATAAGTTCCTTATATCCAAATCACTTCTTAAATTGCAACAGTACCTGCATCAGTACCCATGACACATGACTTAACTCTGTGTTACCATCCTTATCATTTAAATGCAATATATGGTATTTCAATGTTGCACATGTTTCAGACTACCAATCCCCAATTGTGTGGCTGTGTTGTGCCTTTGTGGAATCTTCCAGGACCTTCTTGGTGTATTTTTAGCCTATAGTCATGTCATCAAGAGGTCCACCAATGCCTTGAATTTTCTAAAACCTTGCCATTAGTAATCACTTGGCAATCCGGAAAAGTGTTTACAGGAAGTGAATCCCTCATCAATAAGTCATCCCTATGATAATTGACACTCTCCCCTTATTAATTAGCAGTTGATCACTGCACCTAACTTTAACAGTTACATCTCAGACTTGCCATCAAGGAGCTTTTCAGGGCAGTGCACAAGACACGCAGAGGCCTTTGAACATACTTGGAGCATTTAGGAAGCTGGAGAAGCAGGAGCTTTTACCATAGTGACATATTGATAAAGACGCCAGCAGTTTAGACACAAAGGTTATTGCACCCATCAGATACTTCACATACCTTGAGTTGTGTAGCTCCTCCCAGGAGTACCTCTACATCACCACACCATAGCATGATAAGGAGATGCTTGCTAAAATCCACCACTTGAAGACCTGGAGATGCAACATTCAAGGAGTCATATGCAATGTCAAGACTAATCATGCCTCATTCAGAGTATATATTTACTTGTGAGGTACTATCACATAGATTTACAAGATGGAGTTAATACATTTGGCAACTTGACTTTAAGATTATTTACTGCCTAGGGAAAACAACATAGTTGCTGATGTCTTTTAAAGACTAGAACAAGTTGCACAACTCAACTAGGTGTATGAATCAGATTGGCCTATATTATTACCAAAGCTCTTAGAGGACCAGTCCACATCTGATCAGGTGGATGAAGAGACCAAGAAGATAATCTAAGATGAAATTACAGATTTGTAATACAGGATGAAGTACTCTACTAAATTGTTGATGAAAGCCTATTGCATATTGCCCTTATGTTACTCACGTTGATTTAATAAATAAGCTACACAATAGATATGGACATCCTGGAATTAAAGAAACCTATAGCCTTGTCAAGGCTGGAGCATAAAAACTCAGAATGAAATCAGATATTCAGCAATCACAATTCATACAAGTGTTACAAGTCTTGACATATGAGTTGTAGAGGAATAGGGAGTTTAGCTAGTATTGTATTCACTAAAGCCTGAACTGATCTTTATTGAGGTTCCAGCAGCTCCTTATATACATTCTGCCAGATCAATTGTTGACTAATTGTATTTCCTCATGTAGCCTGTGGCTGATGACTCATTTGATTGCATCATCATCACCCAATAAGCTCCTACTTAATATATCTATTTCTGACAGATAAGGATCTGCTGATTCATTTGCTGACTAATGTTACTGATATGATAGATAATACTGATATACCAAAAACCTAAACATATAACTAATTGATTTGAATAAAAACTGATCTACTTATATATTCAAGTGGCAGATCATAACACAATTTTGCCCTTTTTGAGCTGTTTCACATAAAAACTTTGATCCACAGTGCTACAAACAAACCCAATCTCCTCTACATATTTGTAATTTTGTTTTACTATGATCTAGGTGCGTGCCTAAGCCCATACTACAATTTCCTGAGTTTGCACACCATGTAGGGGCCTTTTGGATCAGTAAAACCTTCTGGTTGCTCCATACATAAAGTTTTTTGCAAATCCCTATTTAGCATGGGTGTTTTGACATCCATTTGTTGTAGATCTAGACTGTGTACAGCTGCCAGGGCTAGAGCTGTTCTAATGGAGTTAAACTTGGTAACCAGAGCAAATGTTTCCTTAAGGTCTATTCCCTGGATCAGGAAATAGCCTTGTACTAATCAACAGTACCATTTGAGGTAATCTTGATTTTGTAGGCCCATGTGCATTTCATTGGCGTTCACCTATTTGGTGAATCTACCAGTTCCCACATTTTTGCTTTGATAAGTAGTTGGTACTCCTCCAGCATGGCTTGTTGCCACAAAGTAGCATTGGGACTTTGCATTGCCTGTTCCAGATTCTGAGGTTTGGCACATAAGGCAAGATAAGCTTCTTCATGATCATTGGATGTCTGCCACCAGAATCCTGGGGCATTTCTTATTCTGGTCAATATCCTAATTGGGATAATCTGCTCTGATTGGAAACTGGCAGAAGTATGCTCTGTATCTGGCTGAGTTTGGTACATATCTTCCTTATTAGTGTTGATTGCATAATTAGGCAGCTGGTCAATGATTTCTGTGGGTTTTTAATCTGAATTTTCCTCAAAAACAATGTCCCTGCTCTTGATTAGCTTCTGAATCTTGCCATCATACACTCTATACCCTTAGGTATCATCACAATACCCAAGAAAGATCCCTTTTCTACTCTTTGGATCCAGCTTTGAGTGTTTTTTGTCAGGGATGTGATAAAAGTCATCACTCCCAAAGATCCTGAGGTGCTGGAGATCTGGTTTTTTGCCGGTGTATGCTTCAAAGGGCATAAAATCCTGTAGTGCAGTTCTTGGGCATCTATTATTGATGTTTACTGTGATAGCAACAGATTCAGCCCAAAACTAGTAGTCCATTCCCTTGTCATGTAGCATCAGTCTTCCCATCTCTACCGTTGTTCTATTTGCATGCTCTGCTACTCCATTCTGATGTGGAGTATGTTGAACAGTGGTTGGTTGAGATATAACAATAGATGCACAGTATTTGCAAACTCCTTTGAACAGTATTCCCCTCCATTGTCACTTCAAAGTAACTTCAATTTACACCCAGTTTATGTTTCTGCCATGTTCATGAGTTATTTAAACATCTCCAAAGCTTCATTTTTTGTTTTGAGAAAGTATACCCTTGTTTATCTTGTCTTATTATCAATTGACATCATAAAGTAACTCTTGGCTACAATGGACGGTGTTATCATGGGACTGCATGTGACTGAGTGTACAATAGCCAATATTTGGTGATGTTAATACCTCCTGAGCTCCTGATATGCTACCTAGCTTGTTTGCCACATCAACCTCCCTTACAGATACCCAACTTGTCTGTAATTGAGTAATTTAGGCCTGAAACAAGCTCATTTTTCATCAATTGGCTCATTTTTTATTCCCCAATCTGTCTAGCCTTCTATGCCGTGTCTTCCAGTTAGTGTCATCAGTTTCAGTAATATTGGCATACTCAGGTAAAATGATCTTCCACTGCAACTTGTGATATTATCTGGCACTTAAATGTTTAAGTTAGATCAGTTTTTAGCCAAATCAATTAGGTATATGTTTAGGTTGTTCATATATCAGTAATATCTAGCAATTCAGGCAGTAGACAGCAAATGAATCAGCAGATCCTTATCAGACAGAAATAGATATATTAAGTAGGATCTTATTGGGCAATGATGATGGAATCAAATGAGTCATCAGCCACAGGCTACATTAGGAAATATGATTAGTCAACAATTGATCTGGCAAAATATATATCAGGAGCTGCTGGAATCTCAATAAAGATCAGTCCAAGTTTTAGTGAATACAATACTAGCTAAACTCCTTATTACTCTACAACTCTTATACCAAGACTTGTAACATTGGTAGCAGCAATAACCAGAAACATCCCTCCTTGAGAAAGAGGAATCCTCCCTCAAGATGTCTAAATATCAAGAATGGGAGAATGCTATGCAACATGTCCTGGCCCAGCAGCAACAGTTATTCCAGATCCTTAGCCAGCAGCAACAAGGAATGATTACCATGGCCCAAAGCTAGCAAAACCATGTCACAAGCAACTTTAGTGTGAAAGTTAACTGGTGTTATGGTAGAGTCAATGAAATCCTGGGAACTTGCCTCTTCCAGATTGAAAAAGTTTTCAAGGCTAAGGGAATAGCTTCAGAAAGCAAGGTACAATATACAGCCTCTTACCTGGCAGATGCAGCTTTTAGTGGTACCACAACAAGATCAGGTCAGCCATAATGATGGGATGGTTTACAATCTCTACCTGGGATGGGTTTGTATTGGAAATTCAGGATGCCTTTAAGCCACCACACCAACAGACACTACTGACAAGAAAGTTGAAGACACTCAGACAAAAAGGAATGGTCCAAGAGTACATATATGAAAATAGATGTCTACCTGGTCAAATTGAAGAAATGGACCCTCAGGATCAAGTTGAATACTTTATTGATGGGTTGAAAGCAAGAACTCGTAAGGAAGTGAATTATCAAAGACCTCAGACTACCAAAGAAGCCATCATGATTGCCCTTGACTATGACTAGCTATGTGTGGAGTTGGGAAATCCACATTGACTAATCAGAGTGCCTACAATAACTGTGAAAGAAGACAATCAGAAGCAGTGCCAATGGAAACAGATGCTATGCAGAAGAATCCTACCTCAGAAGAATGTAAGAAGCAAGGAGCTGGCTTCAATTACCACCAGCAGGGACATATTGCAAAGTACTGCCCTCAGAGAAGAAATGGACATCAGCCATCAAGAACCTTTAGCCATATTGAGGCCATGGAGCATAGTAATATGGAGGATGGACTTGAAGAAGACTCAGAACTCACCTTCCACATGACAGAAGAGTTCCTGTCCCAGATGAACTCATACTCAGGAAAGCTATTATACTTGAATGGGGTAATCAATGAGTATCTGCCAAGATCATGATTGACTCAGGAGCATTGCATGAGTACATGTCAGAGCATTTTGCTCTGAAAGCTGGAATCAACTTGGAACCCACCAAATCAACTTCAGTCTCAACAACTGATGGGTCCTCTCACATAATCAACTGTATTACTCAGCCAGTAAGAATGAAGATCAATGACTATGAAGAAGAGCTACAGGCTTATATATTTGGGAACTGCAAGTTTGACCTTGTACTTGGGAAAACCTGGCAATTTTGTTGTAATCCATCAATCAACTGGAGGACCCTTGCTACTCAGATCCAGAAGGACTGCAAGACTTATGAGCTATTACCTGCCAGACTGGATTTTAACTTGGTAGATTCCAGCTTGTGTGAAACATGTGAACTTAGCAAGACAAAGTTCTGTAGAGCACTAAGAAAAGACACCCAGATGTTCCTCATGGCAGTATTAGAGGAGGCATCCTCTACTCCAGTACCCCATAAGGTCCAGACTCTTTTGAAGGAGTATTCAGACATATATTCAGAGGAGCTTGTAAGCCTACCACCTGAGAGAGACATGGATCATGCCATTGAAGCAGGAGCTAACCCTCCAGTGAGTAAAACACTTTAGAGAATGGGTCCATTGGAGTTGGAAGAGATGAAGAGACAAACAGATGAGTGACTGGAGCAAGGATATATCAGACCCATCAAGTCACCCTGGGGAGCACCTGTACTTCTTGTGAAGAAGAAGCATGGTACACTCAGGATGTGTGTTGACTACAGAGCCCTCAACTCAGTTACCATAAAGAATAAGTACCCCATACCTTGGATTGATGAGCTCTGGGACCAATTCAATGGAGCCCCTATATTTGGCAAGATTGACCTCATGTTAAGATACAACCAGATTAGGGTGAAGCCAGAAGACATCCCTAAGACAGCATTCAGGACCTAAAATGGACTTCACAGGTACTTAGTCATGAATTTTGGCCTCACCAATGCCCCTGCAACATTCATGACCCTGATGCAGACAATCTTCCAGGAGTACCTAGACAAGTTTGTCAGAGTCTACCTAGATGATATATCAATTTACAGCAAGACAGAAGAGGATCACTTGGTGCACATTGAAAAGGTCTTGATGAAGCTGAGAGAGAACAAGCTCTATGGCAAGCTACCCAAGTGCAAATTCTTCATGGAACATATTGAGTATCTGGGACACATAGTGACCAGCACAGGAGTAACCTTAAACCATAAGAAGGTTGAAGTTGTCAAGAATCTGATGCAATTCCACAACATATCAGAGCTCAGATCATTGCTTGGAATGGTTTCCTATTATTGGAGATTTGTCAAGTTGTTTGCAAGTATTGCAGCTTTTCTAACTGATATCCTGATGAAAGACAATACCTACAAGTGGGACATAGCTTGTGAAAATGCCTTCCAGTTGCCCAAGAATGAAGTTGCTAAGCTGCCAAGCTTAATAATACCTGACTTCAGAAAAGACTTTACTCTGTGCACTGATGCTTCAGATTATGCATTTGGTGGAGTATTGAGCTGTTACAAGTCTTGGTATAAGAGTTGTAGAGGAATAGGTAGTTTAGCTAGTGTTGCATTCACTAAAACCTGAACTGTTCTTTACTGAAATTCCAGCTGCTCCTTACATACATTTTGCCAGATCAATTGTTGACTAATTGTATTTCCTCATGTAGCCTGTGGCTGATGACTTATTTGATTGCATCATCATCACCCAATAAGATCCTACTTAATATATCTATGTCTATCTGATAAGGATCTGCTGATTCATTTGCTGACTAATGTTACTGATATGATAGATAATACTGACATACTGATAACCTAAACAAACAACTAGTTGACTTGACTAAAAACTGATCTAGCTTAAATATTCAAGCTGCAGATCATAACATTCTCCCCTGCTAAAGTTGAGAGGGTTCTCCTGAATCTCTTTTATTGTGATACCAATTTCTTGATGCTTCAGTATTATTAGCAAGTGTTGCAAGCTTGAGTCTGTCCCTATGCACTAAGTCTTCCCAGATATTGCCTTGTTTGTCCACTAGTTGGTAAGTTGCAAATGGACATTCTCTGATGATCTTGAATGGTCCTGTTCATTGTGGCTCAAACTTCTTCCAAGTGTTGTTTCTTAGCAATACAAAGTTCCCAACTGTCAATGCTTCTGGTGCCATAGTCTTATCAAATATCTGCTTCATCTTTTCTGCACTCTGAGATACTTTGGTCTGTGCCTCTTGACATCTTTGTTTCAGTTGATGGTGTCTATTTGGCTGACTGAGCACATCTTCTAAGTTGTCTGTAAGCTTTGGTTGTGTGAGATCTTCTGGAATCCTTGGTTCACATCCATACACTGGGTTAAATGACAATTGCTGGGTGGTGTTGTGTACTCTGACTCTGCATGCAAAGAATGCTTGGTCTATATACTCATCCCATCCACCAACAACTCCATTTGCATACTTGGTCAGCATTTTTCCAAATAATCCATTATACTGTTCAGTGACTTCATTAGTTCTGGGGTGATATGGCAAGGTTTTCAAGTGTTTGATCTGCTGCATTTCCAGGTAAGCTTCCAATATCTTTGCCATAAAGTTTGCACCTCTATCAGATAGAATTGCTACAGGGCATCCAAACTTCATATGGATTTCATGGTAGATGAAACTTGCAACTTCTTGTTTACTGGCCATAGGTACAGCTTTAGCCACTGGCTATTTAGTGGCATGGTCAATTGCTATGGTCAGTTACTACTAGGTTTCAACAGTTACATTTCCTTGTAGCTGGCAGTCTTCCAGTAAAGTCAATTCCCCATCTTTCAAATGGTCTTACAGGCTCCAAGGAAAGAGTTTAGTAGTTCTCTGTGGTTGGCCTTGGTTGATTTGGCAATTTGGGCATGTTTTCATTAGCTTCTCAATATCATGTTTTACTCTGGGGTACCATGCTCTGGCTTTCACAAGGCTATAAGTTCCTTCAACTCCAAGATGTCCATATCCATTGTGTAGCTTAAGTATGAAATCCAGGCAAGAAACATAAGTGTAATAGGCAACAGGGCTTCCATGAATAATTTGATAAAGTGTCTTATGCTGTACTAGAAATTTGCTGGCTTCATCCTAGATTATCTTCTTGATATTGTCATCCACCTCATTGGAAATTGCTTGGTCCTCCAAGTACTTTGGTAAAAAGCTAGGCCAATCTGATTCATGCACCAATTTGCATTGTGCAACTTGATCTAATCTTGACAAGGCATCAGCAACTGTGTTGCTTTTCCCAGGGCAGTAGACAATCTCCAAGTCAAACTGCTGAATGTGTCCACTCCAACTTGTCATTTTTCTAAAGAGTACCTTCTGAGTGAAAATATACTTGAGGGAGGCATGATCAGTCTTCACAGTGCATTTGACACCTTCAATATAGCATCTCCATGTCTTCAAACAGCATATTATAGCCAGCATCTCCTTGTCATGGACTGTATATTTTTGTTCTGCTGAGTTCAGTTTCTTGAATTTAATGGCAACAGGGTAGTCCTTTCCCTTGTGTTCTTGGCCCAAAACTCCACCAATTTCATAATCTGAAGCATATGTGCACATAGTAAACTCTTTTCTGAAGTCTGGTATTCTTAAGCTTGGCAGCTTAGCAAGTTCATTCTTGAGCATCTGGAAGGCAGTTTCACAAGCTATGTCCCACTTGTAGGTATTGTCTTTCTTGAGGATATCAGTTAGAGGGGCTGCAATACTTGCAAAGGACTTGACAAATCTCCAATAATAGCAAACCATTCTAAGGAATGATCTGAGCTCTGATATGCCAAGGAGCTGCTTCAGATTCTTGATTGCTCCAACCTTCTTAGGGTCTAAGGTACTGCTGTGCTAGTTGCTATTTGTCCCAGATATTCATTGCGTTCCTTGAAGAATTCACATTTGGGTAGCTTGCTATATAGCTTGTTCTCTCTTAGCTTCTCCAAGACCTTTTCAACATCCTTGCTCCAGTAACTGATCTATTAGTCCCTTCATCTCTTCCAACCCTAATGGACTTGTTCTGTAAGGTGTTCTACTCACTCAAGGGCTATCTCCTATTTTGGTGGCATAATCCATGTCTCTGACTGGTGACAGGCCTACAAGTTCTTCTGGAAATATGTCTGAATACTCCTTCAAAAGAGTCTGTACCTTCTGGGGTACTGGAGTCAAGGAATCCTCATGTAATACTGCCATGAGGAACATCTGGATGCCTTTTCTTAGTGCTCTACAGAACTTTGTCTTGCTAAGCTCACTTGTCTCACACTCTCTGGAATTGACCAAGCTGAAATCCAGCCTGGCTGGCAGTAGCTCATAGACCTTGTTATCCTTATGAATCTGAGTAGCAAGGGTTCTCCAGTTGATTGATGGATTACAACAAAATTGCCAGGTTTTCCCAAGTACAAGGTCAAACTTGCAGTTCCCAAATATATAGGCCTATATATCTTTTTCATAGTCATTGATGTTCATCCTTACTGGCTGAGTAATACAGTTGATTATGTGAGAGTTCCCATCTGCTATTGAGACTGAAGTTGACTTTGTGGGTTCTTAGTTGATTCCAGCTTTCAGAGCAAATTGCTCTGACATGTACTCAAGTAATGTTCCTGAGTCAATCATTATCTTGGCAGATACTCATTGATTACTCCATTCAAGTATAATAGCTTTCCTGAGTTTGAGGTCATCTGGGATAGGAATTCTTCTGTCATGTGGAAGGTGAGTTCTGAGTCTTCTTCAAGTCCATCCTCCATATTACTATGCGCCATGGCTTCAATATGGTTAAAGGTTCTTGATGGCTGGTGTCCATTTCTTCTCTGAGGGCAGTACTTTGCAATATGTCCCTGCTGGTGGTAATTGAAGCCAAGTCCTTGCTTCTTACATTCTTCTGAGGTAGGATTCTTCTGCATAGCATCTGTTTCCATTGGCACTGCTTCTGATTGTCTTCTTTCATAGTGATTGTAGGCACTCTGATTAGTCAATGTGGGCTTCCCAACTCCAAACATAGCTAGTCATAGTCAATGGCAATCTTGATGGCTTATTTAGTAGTCTGAGGACTTTGATGATTCCCTTCCTTACAAGTTCTTTCATTCAACCCATCAATAAAGTATTCAACTTGATCCAAAGGGCCCATTCTTTCAATTTGCCCAATTAGACATCTATATTCATAGATGTACTCTTGGACCATTCCTTTTTGTCTGAGTGTCTTCAGCTTTCTTCTCAGTAGTGTCTGTTGGTGTGGTGGCTCAAAGGCATCCTGAATTTCCAGTACAAACTCATCCCAGGTAGAGATTGTAGAGCATCCCATCATTATGGCTGACCAGTTCTTGTTGTTACACCACTGCAAAGCTGCATCTGCCAGATAAGAGGCTGCATAATGTAACTTGTGTTCTGGAGCAATTCCCTTACCCTTGAAAGCTTCTTCAATCTGGAAGAGCCAAGTTCCCAGGTCTTCATTGACTCTGCCATGGTACCGGTTGACCTTCACACTAAAGTTGCTCTTCACAAGGTTTTGCTGGCTTTGGGTCATGGTAGTCATTCCTTGTTGCTGCTGGCTAAGGATCTGGAGTATTTGTTGCTGCTGGGCCAGGATTTTTTGCATAGCATTCGTCCATTCTTGATTTTTTGATATTGAGGGAGACTTCTTCTTTCTCAAGGAGGGATGTTTCTGGTTATTGCTACTACCAATGTTACAAGTCTTGGTATAAGAGTTGTAGAGTAATAGGGAGTTTAGCTATTATTGTATTCACTAAAACTTGAACTAATCTTTATTGAGATTCCAGCAGCTCCTGATATACATTTTGCCAGATCAATTGTTGACTAATTGTATTTCCTAGTGTAGGCTGTGGCTGATGACTCATTTGATTCCATCATCATTACCCAAAAAAGATCCTACCTAATATATCTATTTCTGTCTGATAAGGATCTACTGACTCATTTGCTGACTAATGTTACTGATTTCATAGAAAATACTCATATACTGATAACCTAAACAAATAACTAGTTGATTTGACTACAAACTGATCTAACTTAAATATTCAAGTGGCAGATCATAAGAGTGCCAAGAACACAAGGGAAAAAACTAACTTGTTGCCTTTGAATCCAAGAAACTGAACTCAGCAGAATAAAAATATCCAGTCCATGAGATGGAGATGCTTACCATAATATACTGTTTGATGACATGGAGATGCTATATTGAAGGAGTCAAATGCACTGTGAAGACTGTTAATGCCTCCCTCAAGTATATATTCAATCATAAGGTACTCTCTAGAAGAATGACAAGATGGAGTGAACACATTGAGCAATTTGACTTGGAGATTGTCTACTGCCCTGGAAAAAACAACATGGTGTGGTGGTGTAGTGGTACTCCTGGGAGAAGCTACACAACTCAAGGTGTGTGAGGTGTCTGATGGGTGCAATAACCTCTGTGTCTAAACTGCTGGTGTCATTGTCAATATGTACTATGGTAAAAGCTCCTGCTTTTCTAGCTTCCTGGGTGCTCCAAGTGTCTCAAAAGGCCTCTGTGTTTCTTGTGCACTACCCTGATAGCAGGTCTGAGATGTGCTGTTGAAGGCAGGTACAGTGATCAACTGGTAATCAGTAAAGTAGAAGTGTTACTGATAGAAGGGATGATTTATTGATGATGGATTGCTATCCCTTAATTACTTTTCCTGATTGCCAATTCATTACTAATGACAAGGTTCTTGAAGAACTTAGGCATCAGTAGAATTCTTGATGACATCACTATGAGCTAAGAATATGCCAAGAATGACCTGGAAGGTTCTAAAAGGCACACCACATCCAACTAATCATAGTAAACATGATATGGGCAAAATACTGATAATATGGGCAAAAGAAGAATGGGATAATACTGATAAGATAAAATATGGATAAGTATATCATAAAGGCTATATGAATAAACTGGTCTGTGAGAGGTATGAGTACTCTATCACAACGGTTGCTGATACCTTATCAAGATTGGACCTAGTTGCACAACCCAATTGGTGCATGAATCAGATTAGCCTAGCCTATTACCAAAGTACATGGAGGACCAAGCCAATCTTAATGAGGTGGATGAAATGATCAAGAAGACAATCCAGGATGAAGCCAGCAAATTTGTAGTACAGGATGAGATACTCTACCAAATTGTTGATGGAAGCCCTATTGCCTATTGCCCTTGTGTTGCTTGCCTGGATTTAATAGACTTGTACCGTTGGATAGTGCCACATTGAGCCATGAGTGCCAAATAGTGCCATAGTGTGCCTGAGAGTCATAGCAGACCTAAACTTGGCCACAGAGTGTGGCATAGAGTTCTTCATATTCATGCAAAGCAGCCCCTGTGTTTCACCTACAGTGCAGGAGAAAATCAATTTTTTAACCTTTTTTTTGGTATCAAAATTGTGCATGACATAAAAGAGCACAGAGAGACTGAAGATATGCATCTGGTACACAATACCCATGGCACTCTAAATCTAGCCCTATCTGGCACTATAAGTGCTTTATATAGGTTCTACTTTAGGGCTAATATTTAAATATAGTGCCAGATAGTACCAGTGGACCAAGATAGTGCCATGCATTTTTGTGACATGCTACAAGCCAGAGGAGTTAGTTTTAGAGTGCCATGGGTATTGGGTACCTGATGCATATCTTCAGACCTTTTGTGCTTGTACACATCCTGCACAACATTGACCTAAAAAGAAGTTTGAGCTAAAAGGGATGGGACCATTCAAGATCATCAGAGAATGTCCATTTGCAACTTACCAACTAGTGGACAAACAAGGCAATATCTGGGAAGACTTAGTGCATAGGGACAGACTCAAGCTTGCAACACTTGCTAATAATACTGAAGCATCAAGATATTGGTATTACAAGAAAAGAGATCCAGGAAAACCCTCTATACTTTAGTAGGGGAGAGTGTTATGATCTGCAGCTTGAATATTTAAGTGAGATCAGTTTTTAGTCAAATCAATAAGTTTTATAATATGTTATCAGTATATCAGTATTATATATCAAATCAGGCATTAGTCAGCAAATGAATCAGCAGATCCTTATCAGACAGAAATAGATATATTAAGTAGGATCTTATTGGGTGATGATGATGCAATCAAATGAGTCATCAGCCACAGCCTACACTATGAAATACAATTAGTCAACAATTGATCTGGCAAAATGTATATCAGGAGCTGCTGGAACCACAATAAAATCAGTTCAAGTCTTAGTGAATACAATACTAGCTAAACTCCCTTTTCCCCTACAACTCTTATACAAAGACTTGTAACATTGGTAGCAGTGATAAGCAGAAGCCTGCCCCCTAAAGAAAGAAGTATCCTCCCTCAAGATGTCCAAAAATCATGAATAGAAGAATGCTATGCAGCAAATGCTGGCTCAGCAGCAACAAAGAATGACTACATTGGCCCAAAGCCAGTAAAATGCTGTCAAGAGCAACTTTAGTGTTAAGGCCAACCTTTATCATGGTGGAGTAAGTGAAAACCTGGGACCTTGGCTCTTCCAAATTGAAGAAGCTTTCAAGGCTACAGGAATTGCTCCAGAAAGCAGGTTACATTATGCAGCCTCTTGCCTGGCAGATTCAGCCTTCAGTGGTACCACAACAAGAATAGGTCTGCCACCGTGATGGGATGCTCTACAATCTCTACCTGGGATGAGTTGTGTTGAAAATTCAGGTTACTTTTGAACCTCCACACTAGCAGACACTACTAAGAAGAAAGATGAAGACATACAGACAGAAAGGAATGGTTCTAGAGTACATCTATGAATATACATGTCAACTTGGACAAACTGAAAGAATGGACCTCCTGGATCAAGCGGAATACTTTACAGATGGGTTGAAAGAATAAACTTACCAGGAAGTGAATTATTGAAGACCCCAGACTATTGAAGAAGCCATCAAAATTTTCATTGACTATGACTCAGCTATTTTTGAAGCTGGGAAGCCCACAATGACTAATCAAAGAGGCTACAATCACTATGAAAGAAGACAATCAGATGCAGTGCCAATTGAAATAGATACTATGCAGAAGAATTCTACCTGAGAAGAATGTAACAAGAAAGAACTTGCTTCAATGGCCACCAGCAGGGACATATTGTAAAGCACTGCCCGCAGAGAAGAAATGGACACCAGCCCTCAAGAATCTTTAACCATACTAGAGTCCTTGAGCATAGTAACATGGAGGGTGAGCTTGAAGAAGGCTCAGGACTTACCTTTCATATGACAGAAGGATACCTATCCCAGATGACCTCATACTCAGGAAAGCTATTATACTTGAATGCAGTAATCAATGGAGTACCTGCCAAGATCATGATTGACTCAGGAGCATTGTATGAGTACATGTCAGAGCAATTTGCTCTGAAAGCTGGAATCAACTTGGAACCCACCAAACAACTTCAGTCTCAACAACGGATGGGGACTCTCACATAATCAACCGTATTACTCAGCCAGTAAGAATGAAGATCAATGACTATAAAGAAGAGCTACAGGCCTATATATTTGGGAACTGCAAGTTTGACCTTGTACTTGGGAAAACCTGGCTATTTTGTTGTAATCCATCAATCAACTGGAGAACCCATGCTACTCAGATTCAGAAGGACAACAAGACCTATGAGCTATTACCTGCCAGACTGGATCTCAACTTGGTCAATTCCAGTGTGTGTGAAACAAGTGAGCTTAACAAGACACAGTACTGTAGAGCACTTAGAAAAGGCACTCAGATGTTCCTCATGGAGGTATTAGAGGGAGATTCCTCTACTCCAGTACCCCAGAAAGCCCAGACTCTTCTCAAGGAATATTCAGAAGTGCTTCCAGATGAGCTTGTAAGCCTACCACCAGTCAGAAATATGGATCATGCCATTGACACAGGAGATAGCCTTCCAGTGAGTAAGAAACCTTAAGGAATGAGACCAATGGAGTTGGAAGAAATGAAGAGACAAATGGATCAGTTATTGAAGCAAGGATATATCAGAACCAGCAAGTCACCTTGAGGAGCACCAGTATTTCTTGTGAAGAAGAAGGATGGAAAACTTAGGATTTGCATTGACTACATAGCCCTCTACTCAGTTACCATGAAGAATAAATACCCCATACCTTGGATTGGTGAGCTTTTGGACTAACTCAATGGAGCTACCATATTCAGCAAGATTGACCTCATGTTTGGATACAACCAGATTAGGATGAAGCCAGATGACATCCCTAAGACAGCATTCAGGACCAGATATGGACATTACAAGTACCCAGTCATGAGTTTTGGCCTCAACAATGCCCCTGCAACATTCATGATCCTGATGCAGACTGTCTTCCAGGAGTGCTTAGACAAGTCTGTGATAATCTAACTAGATGACATGTTGATATACAGCAAGACAGAAGAGGATAAATTGGTGCATGTTGAAAAGGTCTTGAAGAAGCTAAGAGCAAACAAGCTATATGGCAAGCTACCCAAGTGTGAATTCTTCAAGGAACACATGGAATATCTGGGACACATAGCAACTAGCACAGCAGTAACCTTAGACCCAAAAAAGATTGAAGTTATCAAGAGTCTGAAGCAGCCCCATAGCACATAAGAGCTCAGGTCATTCCTTGGAATGGTTTCCTATTATTGGGGATTTGTCTGGTCCTTTGCAAATATTGCAGACCCTTTAGCTGATATCCTCAGGAACAACAATACCTACAAGTGGGACATTGCTTGAGAGACTGCCTTTCAGACACCTAAGAATGAACTTACTAAGCCACCAAGCTTAAGAATACCTGACTTCAGAAAAAAGTTTTGTCTGTGCACAGATGCTTCAGATTATGCAATTGATGGAGTGTTGAGCCAAGAACACAAGGAAGAGGACTACTTAGTTGCCTTCAAGTCCAAGAAACTGAACACAGCAAAACAAAACTATCCATTGTGTGAGAAGCAGATGCTTGCTATAATACACAACTTAAAGACATGTAGATGCTATATTGAAGGTGTCAAATGCACTGTCAAGACTGATCATGCCTCCCTCAAGTATGTATTTACTCAGAAGGTACTCTCTAGAAGAATGACAAGATGGAGTGAATACATCCAACAATTTGCTTTGGAAATTGTCTACTGCCCTGGGAAAAACAACATGGTTGCTGATGCCTTATCAAGATTAGTATAAGTTGCACAACTCAACTTGGTGCATGAACCAAATGGGCCTAGCCTATTACTAATGAACATGGAGGACCAAGCCATTTCTAATGAGGTGGATGAAATGACCAAGAATATAATCCAGGATAGAGCCAGCAAATTTGTGGTACAGGATGAAACATCCTAGTAAATTACTGATGGAAGCCCTATTGCCTATTGCCTTTATGTTGCTTGCCTGGATTTAATACATAAGCCACACAATGGATATAGACATCTTGGAATTGAAGGAACCAATACCCTTGTGAAAGCCAGAGCATGGTGGCTCAGAATGAAACATGATATTGAGAAGCTAGTGAGAACATGCCCAAGTTGCTAAATAAACCAAGGCCAACCACAGAGAACTACTAAACTCTTTCCCTTGGAGCCTGTAAGACCATTTGAAAGATGAGGAATTGACTTTACTGGAAGACTGCCAACTACAAGGAAATGTAACTATTGGAAGCCAGTAGCAATTGACCATAGCAATTGACCATGCCACTAAATAGCCAGTGGCTAAAGCTGTACCTATGGCCAGTGAACAAGAAGATGCAGTTTTCATCTACCATGAAATCCTTATGAAGTTTGGATGCCCTGTAGCAATTCTATCTGATAGAGGTGCAAACTTTATGGCAAAGATATTGGAAGCTTACCTGGAAATGCAGCAGATCAAACACTTGAAAACCTTGCCATATCACCCCAGAACTAATGAAGTCACTGAACAGTATAATGGATTATTTGGAAAAATGCTGACCAAGTATGCAAATGGAGTTGTTGGTGGATGGGATGAGTATATAGACCAAGCATTCTTTGTATGCAGAGTCAGAGTACACAACACCACCCAGCAATTGTCATTTAACCCAGTGTGTGGATGTGAATCAAGGATTCCAGGAGATCTCACACAACCAAAGCCTACACACACCTTTGACAATGAACTCAGTCAGTCAAGTAGACACCATCAACTGGAACAAAGATGTCAAGAGGCACAGACCAAAGTATCTCATAGTGCAGAAAAGATGAAGCAGAGATTTGGGAAGACTTTGGCACCAGAAGCATTGACAGTTGGGAACTTTGTATTGCTAAGAAACAACACTTGGAAGAAGTTTGAGCTAAAAGGGATGGGACCATTCAAGATCATCAGAGAATGTCCATTTGCAACTTACCAACTAGTGGACAAACAAGGCAATATCTGGGAAGACTTAGTGCATAGGGACAGACTCAAGCTTGCAACACTTGCTAATAATACTGAAGCATCAAGATATTGGTATTACAAGAAAAGAGATCCAGGAAAACCCTCTATACTTTAGTAGGGGAGAATGTTATGATCTGCTGCTTGAATATTTAAGTTAGATCAGTTTTTAGTCAAGTCAATTAGTTATATGCTAGGTTATCAGTATATCAGTATTATATATCATATCAGGCATTAGTCAGCAAATGAATCAGCAGATCCTTATTAGGCAGAAATAGGTATATTAGGTAGGATCTTGTTGAGTGATGATGAAGCAATCAAATGAGTCATCAGCCACAGCCTACATTAGGAAATACATTAGTCAGCAAGTGATCTGGCAAAATGTATATAAGGAGCTGCCGGAATTTCAATAAAGATCAGTTCAGGTTTTGGTGAATACAATACTAGCTAAACTCCCTATTCCTCTAAAACTCTTATATTAAGACTTGTAACACTTGTATGTATTGTCATCTCTGATTCCCAAAGCTAATATTTGTCCATTTTCACTCAATGTTGAGCAGTTCATCTGAGTAAAAACAAATTTCAGTCCCTGAGCAGTTGCTTTTCTGACTGAGAGTAGGTTCTTGCCTAATCCAGGGGCATAGAGTACATTGGTCAGTTTTGCTGATGTAGCCCTGAGATATCACTCATATTTAGCAGTATAGACCCACCAGTGGTAGCTTCCAGTGCAGAGTTGTCTCCCATATAAACCTTTCTTACAGGAGTAGTCTTCAAGTTGCTGAACCACTCCTTTATACCACAAGTGTGATGTGATGCTCCAGAGTCAATGTACCATTCATCACTTTGGTTACTTGCACTCACTTGTACTGTTACAAATAGCTCTTCATCAGTAGTTATATGGTTTGCCTGCTCCAGTTTTTGTTTTTTGTCTGCTGGTTTCTTCTTGCACTCTCTTGCCCAGTGTCCTGGCTTCTTTCAGAAGTTACAGGAACCAGGTTTTCTTTGGTTTTGTTGCTTTCCCTTCTTTTCTGTGTGCCTCTCTGAGCTGAATAAAGCATTGTCTCAATTTTCTCTGCTTGATCATTATATCTGAGTTCCTCATGGAGAAGTCTTCCTGTGATATAGTATAAAGTCAAATTGTCTCCTCTGCTTTCAAATGAAAGTATGAGTGGCTTATACTTCTCTGGTAAGCTGCAAAGCAGACGGTGTATCATTTCTTCATCATCTTCACCAGCATTAATTTTGTAAAGTTCTTCTGCAAGTGTCTTCATTCTGGTGATGAGTTATAGCATGTCATCATCTGGCTTCTTCCTCATGTTAAGGAATTTTTGTTTTAGATAAAGCTTGCTTGATACTGATTTTGCTCCAAAGAACTTCTCTAAGGATTCCCGTGCTGCTGTGGCAGTATTTGAGGCATGGATTTGTCCAATGAAGGAGTCTTGCACATTGATTCATATTGCATTGAAGGCCTTTCTCTCCTCCTCTTGAAACTTCTCCACATCTTCTACTGTTCCTTTGGGCTCAACTTCCTTTCCTGTTACTATGTTCCAAAGCTTTCTTTCCTCAAGGTGGATCTGTATCTTGATTCTCCAAAGTCTGTAGTTCTTCCTATCAAACCTTTCCTTTACAGGGAAGATGTTAGTATTGCTAAGTACTCTATTGCTTGGCTTACTATGAGCTGTAATGCATTGTAATCTAGGGCAATCCTCTCCTATATAAGCTAAGTTTGCCACACATTTCTCCCCCCTAGTGAGTTTCAAGTGATTCTCTATCCTGAGTGCTTTGTCATGCCTACTTCCACCAAATGGCCTGCTAAGCCATTTGATATTACCCTCTGTGTCAAACAGTGCTTAAAACTATACACGGTGTGTGTTGTATTTGCCAGAATAAAAGTGCCTCTGCCCTCCAGAGGGTCTACCAATACTGACTGGGAAAGTATCCAAAATACTCCTGATATGGAACCTGTTGCTAAATACTCTGAGTTATGGAAGTCTTATGGAGCTTCTGAGCCTAGTATTCCAGGCGGCTTATGGGATAGTACTGATCAAGTAAGACAATTGTGATAAAACTAAAATAAGTATAGTAGAGAAATAGGGAAGTGGAAAATATGGGAATGAACACATCTGTCAGTTGGTTTCACTGTGACCCCACTACAATGCTACCATAGCAGGAAGATGTCCATACCACTATTTTATAAGACATTGTCTATCACCTAAGCCCCTTGCAGTAAGATGTATATATATCCAACTGCAACAAGTGGAAGGGGACAATCTTTTGACGCTATAAGCATAAGTCTTGATTTCCTTGCTACCTTCTGTTGGAGCAGTTCTGAGTTAAGTAATACTGATTTGACCTCCAAGCTCTCCCAACTACTAAGAACAGTCAGTAATGACCCACATATTTGGTACAATCTCTGCAGAAATAAGCCCATGTGAGGTAATGACTACTAGAATCAAACTGAGATCATACAAAGGGAAGAGAGAAAGCCCTTGAGTGGCTTAACAAGTCTGAGAGAGTTGCAGTGATGCAGGATGCAATGATGATAAGAAAGTAAGGGAGTTTGCAGGATATATGAAAGAGTCAGGATGGCAATAGCACTATGGGTTGGATGATGTAATTAAAGGTGACTGGGATGCTCAGGAAGAAGCCTACAAGACACACTTTCTATATGCCAAAGGATACTAATATGAAGCCCTTCTACTGTCCTCACAAAAAGAGTAGTGAGAACTACAAAGCCCACATTAAGCTATTTCTGCCACAGGTTTGATGTCTCCCAAATGACAAAATTGCCAAACAACAGCTCATGAGGTATTACATCATGGGCTTAGACTACAAAATAAGACATAGGGCATCCAAAGAGCAACAGGGATGTAAAATGCTTCAAGAGTTAGTCAAACAAGTAAGAGAGGTCATTTTGCTATGGGGGCTACCCATTAATGATACACATGATCAAAGAGTGGGGATCCCCACCAAGGAATGAAAAAAAGCCTCCACAAAAGACCATGAGTTGGAGGAATTGCACTAAAAGAACCAAGAACTCTAGATCAGTAATGTCCAAGAAGCCCCCAAAGAAGGAAATAAGCTCTGGGACCTGTTGTAGATCTAAAGGTCCAGGTACAAGCCCTGACTCAACAGATGGAGCAACCACAACAACAATATCTGTGTTATGAATTTGGAGAAATAGGCCACAGAGCCCACAAATGTGAAAAGCAGTACAGATAAGAGCCCATACCAGAGACAAAGGAGAAGAAGGTGTCAAGGACAGAGTCCCTTACCAGGTGGCCAATGGCACTGAGTCAATTTCCACCCTCTGTCAGAGCAGTCAAAGTGCAGAAGAAGAAGCATCAAAATGATGCCTCTAGATGGGAGGTGAAGGAACCCATAGTAGAGGCTTTGTCAAAGGGAAAGAGCACAGAAGTGAGTGAGGAGTACAGGATGGGCCTTGGGAAGAAGTATTGAAGCAAACTACAAGTGCCAGTAAGTCCTCCCATGGTCTACTCCCTATAAGGAAGGTACTAGAGGAGATGAAGCCAACCCTCCCAAAAGCCAATTTAATGAGACTTGCCCTAACCCTAGTCAAAGATTAGTGAGAGGGATTGAAGGAGATATTAACCCTTCAGGTCAACCAGATGGTCCTACCAATGCCAAATAAGGGTATATTGTGGTAAGGTAAACATACCTCCCGCAGACAAGTTTATTCATATAGTTGTTATGATATACTTATCCATATTCTATCTTATCAGTATTATCCCATTCTTCTTTTACCCATATTATCAGTATTATCCCCATTTGATGTTTACCCTGATTAGTTATTGGCATTAGTTATCCCAGATGTTATTCAGCTTTGTGATCAGTATATGTAACTACATAAGGCAAGTACCCATGTCAGTACCCGTGACACATGACTTAGGTCTGTGTTACCATCTCTACCATTTCAATATTATATATGGTATCACTATGTTGCACAGGTTTCAGACTACTGATTCCTGATTGATTGGATGTGCTGTGCCTTTTAGAACCTCCCAGGACATTCTTGGCATATTTTTAGCTCATAGTGATGTCATCAAGAATTCCACCAATGCCTGGAATATTCTAGAACCTTGTCATTGGTAATCACTTGGCAATCAGGAAAAGTATTTAGGGGAAAGCAATCCCTCATCAATAAATCATCCCTTCTATTAGTAACACTTCTACCTTATTGATTAGCATTTGATCACAGCTCCTGCCTTCAACAGTACATCTCAGACCTGCCATCAAGGAGCTTTTCAGGGTAGTACACAAGACACACAGAGGCCTTTGGAGACACTTGGAGCACCTAGGAAGCTAGAGAAGCAGGAGCTTTTACCATAGTGACATATTGACAGAGACACAAGCAGTTTGAACACAGAGGTTATTGCACCCATCAGACACCTCACATACCTTGAGTTGTGTAGCTTCTCCCAGGAGTACCTCTACACCACCACAACATACGTAAAGGTATGTATAGGGAATAAGGAGATTTTTGCCCTCAATGACATAGGATCCTCTACATTGATCATGTCATAGTTAATAGCAAAGCATCCTAAGCTAGGCATAGTCCTCAATGACACCATTGAAGTATGGCTTGCAAATAACTATCAAGACACAACTGTAGGCATGGTACCTAATTGCCCCATCTGTCTAGGCAACCTGATTATAACTAAGATGTTGTGGTCCTATCCATCACAGCCAATGGCCTACTTATTTGGAAGAGTTAGTTTATCCAACATAAGATGGACATACTCTACAGTGCATCTGAACTCAGATGTGGTACCAAGAATATCCCACAGATTCATATCACCAATGAGACCAAGGCATGTAGCAATAGTGTGACAATCGCAGAGGTGAAACCATCACAGTCACCAATCATGGCACAAAAGGCAAAATAAGAACCATCTACCGGTTAGATGGGGATCTTATTAGAGACATCAATAGCGTATTTGACAAAGAGAAGAATGATACCTGCAACAAAGGTATTTGACCATCTGGAAGGAATCTTAATACCTAAAGTATGGATACTGCCCAAATTTGAAGCACTGTGGTGGTGTATAAGCCCAAGGGAGAGATATGTCTAACACTTCTCAAGTGTTTTTTTTGTGGGGTGTTCACTAGGTGCAATAACCTCTGGCAAAAGCTTGCTAGGAATACCTGGGTTCTGTCGCTAAACCAATGTGATGGGGAGCAAAGCTACAATCCCCAATTAAATTGGCATCTTAACAAAAGTATGTGCTGGGCCCAGCATTCTTTGAGATGACAACATACTGAAGCTTCCAGAGTCAAAACAACTGTAAGCTCCACCAGCAGGGACTTGATAAGAATGCAGCTGTGGTCAAAAGTGACAAAGACAGAAAAGTATCTTTACCTATACAAGAACAGACTTGGGAAAGAATCAAATGTAATAAAAGATACCTACTCTAAATATCCACAAGTAGTGACTCTAAGGTCAGTTGGCTATCAGTGCAGCGGTGGTGTAGAGGTACTCCTGGCAGAAGCTACACAACTCAAGGTGTGTGAGGTGTCTGATGGGTGCAATAACCTCTGTGTCTAAACGGCTGGTGTCATTGTCAATATGTACTATGGTAAAAGCTCCTGCTTTTCTAGCTTCCTAGATGCTCCAAGTGTCTTCAAAGACCTCTCTCTGTCTTGTGCACTACCCTGAAAAGCTCCTTGATGGCAAGTCTGAGGTATAACTGTTAAAGGTAGGTGCGGTGATCAACTCTTTATCAATAAGGGGAAAGTGTTACTGATAGAAGGATTGATTTATTGATAAGGGATTGCCTTCCTTTAAATACTTTCCCTGATTGCCAAGTGATTCCTAATGACCAGGTTCTAGAAAATTCCAGGCATTGGTGGAATTCTTTATGACATCACTATGAGCTAAAAATATGCCAAAAATGTTCTGGAAGGTTCTAGAGGGCACAGCACATCTCACCAATCAGGTATTAGTAGCCTGAGACATGTGCAACATAGATATACCATATATGGTATTTTAATGATAGGGATGGTAACACAGGCTTAAGTCATATGTCATGGGTAGTGATGTGGGTACCTGCCTAATGTAGATATATATATATAGATCACAAAGCTGAATAACATCTGGGATAACTAATGCCAATAACTAATCAGGGTAAACATCATATGGGGATAATAGACTTGATCTGTTGGATAGTGCCACATATTGCCAGCCTGTTTATAGTGCCAGATTAATCTGGCACTCTATGGCACTTAGGCAATATGCTGAATCTCTTCAGATATCCAAATGTGTGCTCTACCCTTACTCTGAAAGGATTAAATATCTCATTGTAGAGCTTCTGCTTCCTGCTAAGCACACCATTCCTTGGCTTTCTATAAGCTGTAATACATCCTAATTTCTGACAATTCACTCCTATATAAGCTAAGTCTGCCACACATTTCTCCCCTCTACTAAATTCTGGATGATTCTCTACCCAGAGTGCTCTGTCATGCCTACTTCCAGCAAATGGCCCACTAAACCAGATGATGTTACTCTTAATGTCAGACAGTGCTTGAAACTTGACACAGTGTGCCTTGTACTTGCCAGAATAAAAATGGCTCTGCTCTCTACAAGGTCTGTTGATCCTGACTGCAAAGGTATCCAAAGTACTCCTCATATGGGACCAGTTGCTAAACACTCTGGGATATGGAAGTCTATTGGAGCTACTGAATGTAGTACTCCAAGCTTGCTCTAAGTCATTCATACCCTCTGCAAGGTGGCACTTCATTGCTGTCAGGGGTGAATGAAAGCTTCTAGGACATTTGTTACCATGGATGGTGGGATGAAGCCTTGTAGGGCAATAGTTCCATTAATTGCAGAGAAGCTTAGCAAGGGATATCCTTGATTAGATTAGGGTAGATGGACCACAGTAGTTGGTAGAGATCTACCTCTAGTGTGGTGAGAGGAAACCAGTGGTAGCAATGGGATTGATGGAAAAAGACCATTCAGATTAGTAAGTCATATCAAAGTTGGTAGATGATTGGGCTGAGGTGATTTGAATCAATTTGGCACAATCAGCTTTATTTATCTAATTTTCCATCCATTTATGATTAAATCTCCACCAATTGCCATGTATCCCATCATCATGTTGCAAAAATCATCCTCAAACAATGACTGGGTATATTTATTGATGTTTTACTCACAAGTCTATAATGAAATAGGAAATCTGCAATTGCTGTGATCTGATCCATGTCAATGCAATCCAAGATGCATCTTGCATAATATATGGAAAGTTTAACAATCACATTGGTTTTTGTAGCTATTAGACTTGTTCTGTTGGATAGTGCCACATTTTGCCATGAGTGCCAAATGATACCATAGTGTGCCAAGGAGGCCAAGTAAGCCTATACTTGGCCACAGAGGGTGATACATAGCTCTGCATCTTTATGTAAAGCTGCCCCTGTGTTTTACCCATTGTGTTGGAGAGAATCCATTTTTTGACCATTTTTTTTAGGTCAATGTTGTGCAGGATGTGTACAAGCACAAAAGGTCTGAAGATATGCATCAGGTACCCATTACCCATGGCACTCTAAAACTAACTCCTCTGGCTTGTCACATGTCAGAAAAATGCATGGCACTATCTTGGTCCACTGGTACTATCTGGCACTATATTTTATTATTAGCCCTAGAGTAAGATTGATACAAAGCACTTATAATGCCAGATAGTACCAGTGGACCAAGATAGTGCCATGCATTTTTCTGACATGTGACAAGCCAGAGGAGTTAGCTTTAGAGTGCCATGGGTATCGGGTACCTGATGCATGCCTTCAGTCCTTCTGTGCTCTAACAGATCCTGCACAAAATTGATCCACAGAAAAATGTAAAAAAATGAATTTTCTCCAGCATCATAGGTGAAACACAGGGGGTGCTTTGCATGAAGATGCAGAGCTATGTTTCACACTCTGTGGCCAGTATAGATTCACTTGGTATCTCTGGCGCACTATAGCATCATTTGGCACTCATGGCGCAATGTGGCACTATCCAACAGAACAAGTCTATTTCATATAAGACCAGGTAGATGCCAATATACTACTGTATAAGTACTCAGATCTGTCACTATGGTCCTTATACCAAGTCTCAACTCATCTTTAGTACAACCCAGACAATCCCCCAGCTCACAAGTGTGGTCCAGACTAGAAAAGTGAATGTTGGATCCATTCAAGTTCTTGCCAAATGATATCAGTATGGCTCAAATGTCTATGATGAGCCTTCATAAAGATATTTGGGCGCTACTCACTAATCTAGCAGAACTAGATACCTTGGAGAGTTGACAGAGATTGAAGAACCTGAGTCAAAAGCTGTGGCATGAGTTCTACAGCAAGATGCCAGTCAATGTATGTGTCATGATCACAGGACAACCATGAACACCAATGCCAAGTTTCAGCTTCCTAGCTCAATTTCTAAGAGATTCCTTCTGGAACCTTCTACCACCTTCCAGAAAGTTCCTGACCATTCCAAACCATTGTTACACAATGGAACATTCCATGGAAGCTTTCCATTGTATTTTTCATAGTTCAGTACCATATATGGAAATACCAGGTCACATGACTTAGTCACATGACCAGGCAACCCAATCCATTTCCCCATCCTGTCTCAGTGCCGTGTCATCTATGTCATTATCCCCAGCACCATTGCTGTGCCTCACCCCACAACCCCATTAGTATTAGCCAATATCTCTTGGCATCAGTATAACCAAAAAGTATATATAGTCCTATCCCCCTTTAAGTATTCCTCAGTCTGATAAACACAGGTCTTGAATAAACAGCCTTGCCTTGGAAACACGCCTTGCCTTGCTGATGCACACCTAAGTCCTTTCCTGGTCCTGCCTTGCCTAGCTCTACTCTCCTGCCTTGTGTCTATTCATAACAGTATGTCAGAATATATATAACAAGACAAGTATTGAAATCAAGAATGAGCTGAGAGTGAGGGGGCTTGATGAGGAAGCCACACAGGAATAATTTTGCACGTGCTTTGCCCAGTTTGGGCTGGACATGTCTGTTTGTGCCTTGACTCTGGGAACCAAAGAGATTTTGAATGAATTTTTGCCTCAAATGACTAATGTATTATGTAATATATTAGTAGAGCTAAGTGGCTTCCAAGAGCAATATACACATGACTCATCCAGGCAACTGTTCCACAGTATCAGACAGAGGGTAAGTGAATACCTTGAGAAATCAGAAGGTGAGCTTCAAGAGGAAGAATACAGACCGCAAGCAGCATTATTTATATCATGCCAGCATGCCTTGCTGGATTCCTTATCATCCCTTGCAACTTCAGCATGTTGGCACTTGTCAGTCCAAACTACGCTAACACCCTTCACAAGAGCACTCTACATTGGGTCAATGCATATTGGGTCAACGCATGCACTTCAGAGCAAAGCCACCAGAACTTGCCTAACTGCTGAAAAAGACACAAGTCCATTGGAGCGGGCCAAGTTGGGATGGTGACATGGTTTGATCATGTGTAGCAGGTAATGGCATGGGTGCTTGCCTAATATAGAAGCACTTACAACCAGTAATCTTACATAAAGTGAGGAATAACTTATGCAATAAGTTAAGCACATGTGATAGTCAGCCAGCTTATGGGATAGTACTGCTCAAGTAAGACAAATGTGACAAAACTAAAATGAGTGTAGTAGAGAAATAGGGAAGTAAAAAATATGGGAATGAACACATCTGTCATTGGGTGTTACTTTGACCCCACTACAGCATAGGTGGCAGACCAGGGTCTACATCTGTTTGGGGGAGCTCCTCTAGTAGTTCCTTGCCTGTAGTTGGCCCTTTGTTGTTGCTGTCAACTCCTGCTATGTTTAACAATGGCACTCCTCAAGGCAGTACCACTGTGTGTTGACTGTTGTAACCAATAAGCGTTTCACATTTTGAGCTGTAGTGGGTAACAATGACACCCACTGACAGATATGTTCATTCCCATATTTTCAACTTCCCAATTTCTCTACTACACTTATTTTAGGTTTATCCCATTTGTTGTACTGGATCAGTACTATCCTATAAGCCGGTTGACTATCACACCTGCTTACCTTATTGCATAAGTTATCCCTCACTTTATGTAAGATTACTAGAAGTAAGTGCTTCTTTATTAGGCACGTACCTGCACTAGTACCCATGACATATGATCAACCCGTGTCACCATCCCTACCATTTCAATACTATATATGGTATCCCTCTGTTACGCAGGTTCAGAGTGCTGACTCCTGATTGGTTGGATGTGCTATGCCTCTTAGAACCTTCCAGCACCTACTTGGAACATTCTTAAATCATTCTGATGTCATTAAGATTTCTATTGATAGCCAGAACCTTGTGCTCTTACAGATCCTGCACAACATTGATCTACAAAAAAACGTCAAAAAATGGATTTTCTCCTGTATCTCAGGTGAAACATAGGGGCTGCTTTGCATGAAGATGCAGAGCTATGTTTAACACTCTGTGTCCAAGTATAGGCTCACATGGACTCTCTGGCACACTATGGCATCATTTGGCACTCTTGACTCAATGTGGCAGCCTGTTTATAGTGCTGGATTGATCTGGCACCCTACGGCACTATCTGGCACTATAATTTCTACCATGATGCCTGTGGTATGATACAGCTACTGGTAATTTTACTCAATCTTACTTATGCTGCTCAGAATAGTGCTTTCCTTGCTTTATTTACTCTTCATATTGCTCCAGACACATTTCTCTCAGTGGATGTCTTCTTGTATGAACATACTGTGCATTAATAAGTATCTTAACTATTTTACCTATTCTGCTGTTTTCTCCTATATATGACTTTCCTCCGTATTTACCTGCCAATATGCTGAATCTCTTCAGATATCCAAATGTGTGCTCTACCCTTACTCTGAAAGGATTAAATATCTCATTGTAGAGCTTCTGCTTCCTGCTAAGTACACCATTCCTTGGCTTCCTATAAGCTGTAGTACATCCTAATCTCTGACAATCCTCTCCTATATAAGCTAAGTCTGCCACACATTTCTCCCCTCTACTGAATTCAGGATGATTCTCTACCCAGAGTGCTTTGTCATGCCTACTTCCAGCAAATGGCCCACTAAACCAGATGATGTTACCCTCAATGCCAGACAGTGCTTGAAACTTCACACAGTGTGCCTTGTACTTACCAGAATAAAAGTGCCTCTGCCCTCTAGAAGGTCTGTTAATCCTCACTGGGAAGGTATCCAAAATACTCCTGATATGGAACCTGTTGGTGAACACTCTGGGATATGGAAGTCTATTGGAGCTTCTGAACCTAGTATTCCAAGCTTGCTCTAAGTCATTCATACCCTCTGCAAGGTGGTTCTCCATTGCTGTCAGCTGGGAATGAAAGCTTCTAGGACTTTTGTTGCCATGGATGGTGGGATGAAACCTGGTAGGGCAATAGTTCTTGTAATAGCAGAGAAGCTTGACAAGGGATCTCCTTGAGTAGATTGGGGCTGATGGTCCACAGTACTTGGATTAGATCTCCTCTAGTGTGTCAAAAGGAAATCCAGTGGTAGTGATGGGATTGATGAGAAAAGACCATTCATGTGAGTAAGTCATATTAAAATTGGTGGATGATTGTATTAAAGCAGTTTGAATCAATTTGGCGCAATCTGCCTTATTTATCTGATTTTTAATACATTATGGTTAAATCTCCATCAATTGCCATGTATCCCATCATTATGTCGCAAAAATCATCCACAAACAATGCCTTGGTACTTTTATTGATGCTTTAATCATAGGTCTATAATCAAATAGGAAATCTGCAATTGATGTGATCTGATCCATGTCAACGCAATCCAAGATGCATCATGCATAATATATGGAAAATTCAACAATCACATTAGTTTTCATATATATTTCATATAAGACCAGGTTGATGCCAATATACTGCTGTATAAGTATCCAAATCCGTTGCTATGGTCCCCATACCAAGCCTCAACTCATCTTTAGTACAACCCAGACAAAACCCATCCCCCAGCTCACAAGCGCGGTCTGGACCGGAAAAGTTGATGTTGGATCCGTTTGAGTTCTTGCCAAATGATTTTAGTATGGCCCAAGTGTCTATGATGAGCCTTCATACAGATATTTTGGCACTACTGATTAATCTAGCAGAACTAGATACCTCAGAGAGTCGACAAAGATGGAAGAACTTGATTAGAAAGCTGTGGCATGAGTTCTACATCTAGATGCCAGCCAATGTATGTAAAAAGATATATAACAAGACAAGTATTGAAATCAAGAATGAGCTGAGAGTGAGGGGATTTGACAAAGAAGCTGCGCGGGAGTGATTTCGCGCGCAATTTGCACAGTATGGGCCGGACGCGTCCGTTTGTGCCTCAACTTTGGGAACCAAAGAGATTCTGAATGAGTTTTTGCCTCAAATGACTAATGTACTACGTGATATATTAGTAGAGCTAAGTGGCTTCTGAGAGCAATATACACATGACTCATCCAGGCAACAGCTCCAAAGTATCAGACAGAGGGTAAGTGAATACCTTGAGGAATCAGATGGTGAGCTTCAGGAGGAAGAATACAGACCACAAGCAGCATCATCCAGATCGCACCAGCATGCCTCGCTGGATTCCCTACCATCTCTTGCAACCACAGCATGCTGGCGCACGTCAGTCCAGAGTACGCCAACACCCTTTACCAGAACGCCCCACATTGAGTCAATGCGTGCGCTTCAGAGCAAAACTACAAGAACTCGCCAAACTGCTCATTTAGACACAAGTCCATTGGAGCGGACCGAGTTGCATCAACTTGCAGCATCACATTGAACTCAGTCAAGGCGTGCCTGCGTGTGCCATTTTGCCTGACCATCAGCGAGTTACTTCTGGTGAACTGACTGATGATGACCAACATGAAGTGCCTCAACCACCGGAGCCCTTGGCAAGTAAAAGAACGCGTCAGCACGTGGCACTACAGGCTGGTTCAGTTGGTTCAGTCGGAGCAATTCAGCGCGGCCAAGCTGTAGCATTGCACTCATCAACTAGGAGGCAAAATACTGACTACAAATACACAAGTAGCCAAGATGATAGTCAGCCAGGAAGTAGTATAGGTGTGCAAAGTGAGTCACTACCAAATGCTTCAGTAGTAATCCCTGTGAGAAAAAAACCCAGGAGAAGATGATGCAATTGCTTTGAATTGCTCACATTTGTAATGATCCCGACAACCCTTTTTTTTTGCGATCCGAATCAAGCCATTGCAAATCAGTGATCATCAAATTTTTGATATAAGTAATATCAAGGTCGTCTCACATTTGAGACAGAACCCCTATAAATAAACACCCTGCATATATATACATCATCTGTAATACCAGTGCAGCTATTGGATCTGTTTTGCACCTACACAATTGCTCACGTGCTGGCTATGACACCTTGTCCAATCACTAGGATCAGGGATTTACCTGCTCAATGAGCAAAATGGGATATTTGATAGCAAATCAGGTGGCTTTTTTAGTAGTCAATGAGCCAATTGGGGGCTGCCAGCTTCAGGATACTTTTGGACCAATTAACCACTGAGATACCGTCCAATTGGAGTGAGGGTAACCAAAATGGTAAGTATTAGTGTAGTTTATAGTGCGATACACATTTATTTCCATTTACATTAAAGAAACATATCCAAATACCGGATTTTACCTGCCATAATGGCGGTATCCAATTGCGCACATGATGCTAACATTACAAGTTGGCGCAATCATCCGTTCCAACCTCATTGTGTCAGATTGTGCCATAGTGTGCAAGATCGTCCCGCATAGTGCAAAATCGTCCCGCATAGTGCAAAATTGTCCAAGAACAATCCTTCCTTCTGGTAGCTATAATATCGCGCCCAATCGTTCTTTACAACCGCGGATTGTGCCGCACGCCCTGGCATGGTACAATGGAACAAGTCTAATAGCCACATGGTCTTTTTCTCTTCTCTTATAGTGTTGAATCAAAGTAGTCTTGTCCATGGGGAAAGCAGCTTGACACTCAACAACATAATGCTGTTATGTCATTATATGTCAATACCCATGTGAATTTAGGACAGTCTTGTATTTGAGTCATTGCACCTACATTAATGTAAGTTTCAATGATGACCCATCATAGTAAGCATTTATGTAAAGTTGTGGCTCTCAGTCAAGTAAGCAATTGAGAGCCTCTATGGGGTCACAAGCTGACTGTTGTGCTCAGGCAGATGAGAATGTAGCAAATGTAGTACCCTCAGTTGAAGATCAGCAAGTAGCCGTCATAACATCACTGCCACCAATATTAGCAAGTATCTTGTCAGATTATACCAAAGCATTAATGAGGCAATTAGGCTCAGTGGCTGATAGGATAGATGCAATGGCCCAGAGATATCAGGAAATAGTCTAGAAGCAGGATGAGCAGATAAAGGTGCAGAGCAATTAATATCCTAGGTAGAGAAAGCAGTATTTTGGCTGCAAAGAAGATACTCAAGTAGCTCAATGTCACAGTCAGGAACTGAGCCATTTCCCAATGTAACAGCAGAGTAACACTGTTCAGTCTTTGAAGAACAACAACAGTGCCCAACAATAAAGCCCGCAGAAAAACCTATCATAGCATGGGAGGGCAAGAATGTAGTGTTTATACCATGGCCTAAATATCATAAGACACTGGAGATCTGTAAAGCTGTTAAGTACAATGATGAAGAGTGGGCTAATATCACAGAGGCCATTAGAAGTATAGTATTGCAACATCTTAAGGTCAGCATCACAAACTCAAGGCCAAGCAGAATGTGCTTGACTTGTTCCATGAGCACTATCCTGGATTCAAATAAGCAAATGAATTTTGGGCCTGCATTGGTTTGCAAGAGAGTATCTCAGGGATAGCAGAAACTATCAATGGAAGAAGAACTAGGGTGCAATGGCTAAAAACCAGCAGCTTTCTCTGGATCTTGTTACAAGTAGGGCCAAAAGCCCCAAACTAGTGTCAAAGAGACATCAGGTAGCTGGAAGAGTGTCAATATGGGAAAAGCAGGCAGACACAGATGCACCAGCACAACATTTCTGAAGGAAAAAGTGTAGTTCCATTCAAGAAGCACTCAATCAATGCAGCAGTGAAGGACCTGGCAGTGATAAAAGCCTGCAGCTGCCTCAGGAGTGCATCACAGAATGGTTGAAAACTTGCAACAAGCAGGTAGGAAGCATTAGGCTGCCTGCAGAGCACCAGCAAGGGACAGACAGGCCAAAGCAGATGCATTAGAGCACAATTTATCAAGGAGAAACTGTAGTTCAATACAAGGAGCACTTGGACAAAGTGGCTGCGATATAGGAAAAGGTCAAGGAAAAAAAGTCTACACAAGTCAGAGACAGGGAAGTGTAAGAAAAAAGCTGCAGTTCTTGCCCACTAATTTCATAAGCCTGGAACACACTGAATGCCATCATAGCCAAGACAAATTACCAACAAGCAAAGAGAGGCTTTAACAAGAGTTGCAAATGCAGTCAGTTGAGCTACACTCCAGTGAGGTAAATGAGTTTGCACACAGAGGCAACTTGTCTACCACAGCCTCCATATCCTCCATTGTTGAGAGAGTGGAGATCCCCCCAACAGACAGAGTAACAATGTCAAGAATCCAACAGGTTATCACAATGCCTTCAGAGGAATTTTTTGAAACATTAAAAGGAACACCAAGAGGTTGCAGCACATCTTCAAGAGCTGTGGTCAAGAAAATGCACTTGAATCTTGCAAAGATTTATTGCAAAGACTGGCAGATGAGGTACTAGACCTTGCAGTGCAGGCTGGAGACCAGGACATATGGGAACCAGTGAATGAACAGTGGCATAATGGTGTAGGGTTCCTGCCAAAGTCATGGAAACAGAGTGTTATAGTAGAGATACTTGTTGAGTAGTGGACTTCAATGGAGTTACTTGTTGAGTGTGGGGTTGGGCTTGATGTTATTGTAGGGTATAAGGACTTGTATAGGTCAATACAATTGGCAATTGAGGTACAACTGAAGTTCCAACAGAATTAAATCAACTTGTACACACAACAAGTAATAGAAATGTTTGGGTCAGGATTTAAGGAGTGTGAAAAGAGGCACTAGTCAATAAATGCACACAAATATAGGAGATAATAGAGTGTTCAGGATCAGAAAGTGAGATGAGTGGCAGAGAACCCATCAAAAGCCACTTTTGTATTGTTGTAATGAAGCATTTTGACCAAATAAATCAATGCACACAAGGGTAGGAGGTAGTAGAGTGTCTGGGGTCCAAGAGTGAGAAAATTGGAAGAGAACTAATCAAAAGCCAGTTTGTATTATTGTGATGAAATATTTGACCAGTTTTTTGTGAAATCTAGGGTGCAATTATTCTTTGAAGGTCTTTCCACAGTGTCTTAATGGGTTCAGTACCTCTTAGTCACTGGACTTGAAATCTGTGACCGCCTTTTGATGGTATCATCAGAATATTATTTCAAATTGAATGATGGAGAAAATACCTCAAAATCTTCATCCACTTCTGCAAACTTCATAGGATAAAGTAAGAGACTACTGTACCATACTTCTCACAGCATAGTGGAGTAGCAGAGCATGCAAACAGATCAGTATTCCATGAATGTTGTCTGGAATTAGTTGTTACAGCTGTGTGTCTTAAACATATGAGTTATAGCTAAATACTTTGTGATTCTACTCCATCTGAGGCATGGTATGGATGCAGATTAAGTGTAAAACATCTAAGAACTTCTAGGTGCACAGCATATGCTAAGAAACTGCCTGGAAATCAGTCAAAATGTGAGCCAAAAAGTGTAAAATCATATATTTTGGCTACTGCAGTGAGAGTATAGTATACAGACTCTACAATACCATAGAAAAGTAGCTGACTAGGTCCAGGGAAGTGTTGTTTTTTAAAAATTGCAAATTTCTGCAAAACATGGTTTCAGGTGATGATAAAAGTCTGAGCTCAAGTCCAACAGTAGTCAGGACAGAATCAAAGAAATATATGGGAACTTTTCACTTCAGAGGACTCTTTAATGTGGCTCAGCCCAAATTGGTGCCTAGGAACATACTACAAGAGAACATTTCAGTATTACAAACCAGGAGATCCAACTAAGCCAGAAATAGTCCAAGTTACTATATTAAGGGAGGTAAAAATTTAATGATTCAAGCTATAGGTGGAATACACATTGTAGTGGTGGATAAGCAAATAAATTGGGGTTATTCTACAATAGAATCTATGAAAGGCACAAGGGTCAGTAGCAAAAGAAAATGCCATTTGGTGAATTGGTATGGTAGCATTACACACTACTAGCTGTAGGCCACCATACTGCTGTAATGATGCCAACAGATGTACACATCAAGGCCATAGGAATACCAGCAAGTTTTTTCCATATTTGGCATTTGTAAGTACTGGGCAGCTGGGTCCACTTAAATAAGTGTAGGCCATAATAAGACTGTCAGAATGCAACTGAAATCTTATTGAAGATCTGCTCAAACACTGTCAAGTTTACTTACCCATAGAGCAGTAGAATCAGCAAAACACCAGCATGATGCTGTCATAACATTATGAAGAGGGTCAATAATTCCAAGCTGCTGGCATGGTGAAGGCCTCATTGCATTTTTTGACAACTGACCTGGATTGGATTCACCCACAAGACCAAGTCATTTTTCATATGGAGACATCAGTTACTACTTGAGGATGAGGTTCTCTATAGACAGAAGTATCCAGACCATTGCCCTGAGCCAATTCCAGAATATTCTACATATACTAAAGAAGTGGAAAACAGAGGACTGTAAACCAGCAGTTACCCCAATGGAGACAAACCTTAACTTGTCAAAACTCAGCCAAATCAAGAGAACTTGGTACCATCTGATAACCATGACTTTCTTTATTAATGAATAGTTGGCAGTCTGATGTATATCATGCTTGGAATGCCTCCAGATATCTCATATACAGTGGGAGTAGTCAGTCAGCATAATTACAACTATGGATCTGATTATATTGCAGCAGTTAAGCAGATTTTAGATACCTAAAAGGAACTGCTGGCATCTACTCAAGGTACACCTATAAGGATTCAGAACAAGTTCTTGTGGGTTACTCTGATGCCAAATGGGGACAAAGCTTAGAAGACCAAAGATGCACCACAGGATACACCTTTCTTTACTCCCTATGAAAAGTCTCAAACTTGGAATTCATCTGAGTTTCTGCTGTTATTCTGCTGGTATTCTGATGGTGTTTTTTCTTCATATTTTCAATTGTAATTTTTGATGGAAGTAGTGGTCAACTAACCACCAAATTTGGCATAGGCACCAGTTGGCTTAGTCTCCTTCTGGGAAATATTTTTGTTTGACTGCTTAATATCTAGCACCTGAGATATTGCCAACTACCAGCCTTAAGAAACTTGGAAATCAGCCAATATTATGATGGCTGCATGCTGGCCTTTTGTTAAGTTTTTTTCTTAGGGACTGTGAGGAACAATTTCACCAAATTGAAGAGAGCAACCCACCAAAGCACTATCCACCACAGAAGTAGAGTATATGGCTCACTGTAAAGCTACCAAAGGAGCAATGTGGTTGAGAAAGCTTATTAAGGACCTGGGTTTTGGTCAAAAATACCTATTACTATATTTCATGATAGTCAAGGAAGTGTAAAACTAGGTGAAATCCAACTTTTCAGGCTAGAACTAAGCATGTAGATATTAGACATTGTTTCATATGTGATGCTATAGAAAATAACTTAGTTAGCTTAGTTTACTGTCCTGCAGATGAAATGATTGCAGACATATTCACTATATCTTTAGCTGGAGACAAATCTGAATATCTTAGGTCAAAATTAAGACTAGTCAGTATGAGCATTTGGTTGAGCCAGAGTGCTGTAAGATTTTGTAATTCTACCTAAATATGCTTCCAGCTTAGTCACTTTGATAATTACCTACAGATCTTATACAATACTAACCAAGTTCCTTGTCAGGATTTGTTTTGAATATTTTCACCAAAATTTCAGGTACTCAGAACATGAAAATTAGATGAGTTGACCAAACAGCTCCAAGCCTTGCACATGTGTTCTTGTGACCTTCCCAAGCTTATTCTACATGTTTGTTGTGCTGAGATCATGTAGAAGTATAAATACTACCTTTACATTTGTTATATTATCCAATGAAAATTGCACAATCTACTTGTTCTCCTAATCACTTCCAATATCTCAAAGACTCTTAAAACAAGTAGTATTTACACTCATACATGCTGATGGCAAAACAAACACTAAAATATGTGTGGGAAGATCCCAAGAGCATGGGAGAAGTTGAGGGCTGCTTGGACAACTTTGGAATATTTCATATTCTGAGTATCTGATATTCTGGTGAGAATATTGCAACTAATCCCCAACAAGGAATCTTGTCAGAATTCACCAAGATATGTAGATAATTATCCTGGTTACCTCATTAGCCAATTATTTGGGTGTAATTACAAGTTGGTGACACTGGAATGATGAATCTTAATGGAGTAAATTATAGAGAGTGGGGCTGGGACCAGTAGTAATACTGTAAAGAACCTAAGAAAGGGCCAGCTGAATACCATCATAACAGTGGCAGAATTCCAAATTTCTGAAAACTGACTACTCTCAATATCTTAGATACTAGTTGATGGGAAGACAAGTAGACATATGTTCCAGGAGGAGACTTTGCCAACTAACATGCAAACCAAATTTGGTAATCAGCTGCTCACTACTTCTATCACAATGCTACTGAAAATTTCAAGGAAAACCATTGGCAAAATACCACTAGAATACCAGCACAATACCAGCTGAGAATCAGATGAATTCCAAGTTTGAGATTTTTCCAAGGGAATACAAGGTACAGGGGCAATTATAGGTAATATAAGTTGAGATTGATGTACAGCTGAATCCTCAATAAATTAGGAGCAGATTGAGTGCCCAGGATCTGGAGGTGAAAGAAGTGGCAGAGAACCAATCAACATCAACCCAGGGGCTGCTTAGGTAATACATTTGACCAAGCTTTTTTGAATATTTGGTGTACAGTTTTATCCTGATGGTGTTTTCATAGTGTTCTGTTTGCATCAGTACCTCTCAGTCACAGGGTCTCAGTTCTGCAATAGCCTTTTGATGGGATCCTCACATCTATTTTTCATAGGGTAAGCTTTGGTAGAAGAACTTCATTCTCTTCTCTAGCATGCCACAAGGCCCTCCTCGATACTGTATGAACATGCTCAGTCAAAACCTTACAAAGATATGGACAAAATCTGCTTTGTTGTTGCAACATCTAAATATGCTTCTTATAGACTTTATTGCTGGATCTATCCAGCCTCCCACCAGAGCAAAAGCTTGGTGATAGCATCAGTGGACCTTCCTGACTGCGATGACCTGGAACCCACAAGCTGTTATGAGATTCTTGGTAAATTGAAAGTGATATAGAGAGCAAGCAAAATGCTAGGCTTGCACTCAATAATACATCGAATGATAGCGAAGTGTTTGTACCTTGAGAAGGTCTTGTGTGATGATTTGTAAATGCCTGTCCTAGATGAACAATGATGTCAAGAATGGGGGGTCTAACCTACCATTGAGCTCTTCGAAGTAAAATCCGCGTTTGACACTTCAATAAGGCGATTGGTATGTTCCAAAGAGTATGGCACAAACAATATCCTTCCCAACAGGAAAATTCACTGGACCGTCTCCAACATAAAGGGGGTGCGCCTATATCTTTCGTGAGGGATTTGTGTTGCACTCGGACGTCCTCATGGAATAGTTGTAACTGATATAAATGGATTTGTGTCGCGCATTCAGGGCCAAGGTATAGCTATATACATTGGAGATGCATCATGCATGACAGGGTAAATCCTGCAACCAGCCACTTTGATGCCCAAATGATCTATGCATACCCAATAAGCCACCTGGCGGGTAGTCCCGCCTCACCCTCTTCAGTACGGTGGTGTCTAGATTCCTAGGCACCAAATCCTGAGGTTGGGGATTTTGTAAGCTGGGAGTGCTGGGCCACAGCCTCGCAGAAACCCGCCAGCGATATTTAGCCGTGGGCGATGCTTTCGGGATGAGTTGAATGGTATTGAGCCGCCTGCAGACTGCCACAGAAAATAGCTGGAAGCGGGCGGTCAGGGTTCTGAAGTCGGTATGAATTGCATGCTCTGTTGTCAACTTACATACTTGGGCTGAGATTAAAGCGCTCGGAAATAGGAAAATAAGGATTTAATCACGGATGTATTGCATTGAATCTGAATTAACACTTTAGCACTAAATGAGCTGGATATCCAAACGATCCACCTCCTTCCCCTCAACTGCTGCGACAACCAACTTCCACCAACCCATCTAAAACCGATGATCATCTAGGTGCAAGATACACTCCACATGTCTTCCTACTGATCCTCTATCGCGGCATGACATCCACTCCTTCGATTCGATCCTTCTCTATGGCAAACTCTATTGTACAGCGTATGGATGCATCTCTCGCCTGGGCTCCATCAATTCCCCTCCTCTCGACACTCCGGTCGTTTGGCCCGATGTCTGCCAAGAGCGTCCATTCGCGAGAACTTCTTGGTGCACGCTTTGCATTCGTAGGGCTTGAGACCCAAGTGAATCTTCTGGTGTCTTTTCAGATCGTGATTTCGACTGAATGCGTACTCACACTGGTTGCACTTGAATGGTCGGTCATCGGTATGGGTGCGCTCGTGGGACTTGAGGTTGTACAGCTTCCCGAATAGCTTGCCACACAACGGATATTCACAGCGATAAACACCAGGCGCCTTTTCCTCCTCCTCACTGGGCACCCCATCCGCAATACTCTCAGTAGGCTCCGGCTCCTTAGAGTCGGATCCTCGGTAGATCTCCTCCTCAGCTGACGAGTCGAATGGCCCCGTGCACCCTGAAATCGGTGTCTTTGGTTCTACGGGAGCATTGATGATTGGATCTGGATACCGTAACTTGGGTAGTGTGATGTGTGTTATGGATGGCTTTGAATTTCTCCGCTCAGCTCGGCCCACTTGACTGAAAGAGCCCAATATTCGAACCGCCTCAAGCTCTATCTCCTCAAATTCTTCCGTGAGGGAAACTGAGTCCACGTCTAGGAAGCTGGATCTCTCCGGAAAATAACCACCGTCGTGGGTTGCCTCGTGTGGCAAGGGACGAGCCCGCTTTCTGGGGCTCTGCGTGTGGGCAGAAGGCTCTTCCGAAAGAGACCTCTTCTCGAACCTTGCATGGAAGGAGGCACCCATGTCTCTGTGGGAGGCTGGCTCTCTCAAGTGAACCGGTGGTCTACCAAAACGATCCACCGATACCTGGCTCTCGTTGTAGTAGTCATTAAAGAAGCGAGAGCTTGAATAGAACATGTTGCTCTTGGTGGCGGTAGAGTTGGAGGATGAAGGTAGGGGTCTTGTGTTTACCATGGTTAGAGGCAAGCAAAAGGCGCTTCGATGCAGTGGCCTTGGGAATATGAGTCGACTGTCTCTCGTTGCCGGACAAGAATGGCGATGGACAAGAATGATGAAGGGCCAGCTTTAACCGATGCGTCGTGTGGTGGAAAGCTGTGGTGAAGGACTGCACTGTCGGGATAAAAGGTGGGATTTTCAGCTGAAGACGCTATATGTACCAAAAGTGGCTGTAGCCGTGCTGGCCGATAGGAACTGCGGGATGACCGACCGTATGATTGGCTCATGATTTCGAATCGTTCTACCAAAGCCACACTGATCCGGAAATATCGAGTGGATGTACACCAACGAGCCCTTAAATGATTAAATGCTATTCATGCCCGGTTGGTGACAAACCCGCACACCAGCGAATTTGCAAAATTGCCTATTCGGGATGCATACAGAAGGGTGTCTCTCATTGAGCGACGAATATCGGCCGCATATTGCTGATTTCATTAATGAGCCTGCGGGGTGGGTGGTGTAGTGTGCGGTTTTCCTGAGGCACTGCAGCATTGGGTTTACAATGGACGTTTGGGGACTTGGTGTTGATCGGGCGTGATAATGGTCCTATTCGGTCACCCAGCATGTGGACACCTGATCTATCAGGGAACCAGCTCCTCAGTGAGCCAGGTCATATGGCCAGTCTCTGTACTTGCCTAAGCTCTAGCATAGATATCATCCTCGTCGCTTGCAAAAGGGCTTGGGCCGGCTATGCTTTATTGCATCTGCCCATCCACATCCACATACTCAGGTAGGTCTCGTCCTTCTCCTGCGGACAATGGCGAGTGGACACTGGCCCCAAGCGGAGAGTGCTGATGGAGTGATTGGATGTTACCTGGTGGTTAGGGACAGGCGAGATGGCCCATTTTGCCCACCGAATATTCAGCGCATGATGCACATGTATTACTCAGCAAGAAATAGGCCTACGAGAGGGCCACTCCCTTCCCGACAATTGCGCCAAAGTAACGATCAGGGATCGATCAAAACCCCATGTGGTGCACTTGATGCTGGTTGTTACGCAAACAGCCCAGGGCCATAGACTAAGTAAGGCTAGCATTCACCACCTCGCTTCCATGCAAGTGCACTTGATACGACTCGAACTTCCCTGGATAGCATGGACACGATCGAAACCCTACCCCTCGAGGAATATCCGAGTGATGGCGGGCCAATTTCTATCGCCCAGATAATCCAAATGGCCAATCCCAGCTAGAGCGCTCCTTGATCTCCCAACATTCGCGATATCGAATCCGGGATACATTAGATGTTACGTTGGTCAGACACATTCCAGAGCCTAGATCAAGAAAGCATTTGTATCACATTAATCACATAAATGAACTATTCCATTGGACACCTGATCTGAGCACCGCTAGTTGTGTTAGCGTATGTGCTGGCGCCCAACATGCTACTGATCGCCACACTTGATACTTGGATGTCACTTGCCTTGCATTGGGAGTGGGGTAGCTAGCAAGACTTGTGAAAGGAAGCATGGGAACTACCCAAACAATCTTTTCCAAGCATCACTAACCAAATGTGCCAGCCCTGATGCTAGCCAAGCGTCCAAGCCGAAGCCTTGAATGCCAATGCACCAACACTGGGCATTTCAGATTCCGTATCACGACTGCGGGTTTCCTTTGGTTCCTAGGTTGAACACCAGTCAGCACGGAATTCGCCGGGAATTCTTCCTGCCCTCGAGTTCACTATGGCTAGTCGGACACGATGGGAACGAAGGTCGAACATGCCCTGGTACAACCAGCCAGATTTCCCAGATTCGGAATAGGCCACAAGATGGACCTCCACCACATGACCAACCTCGCATACCACTTCCCTTGGCACAAAAGCCGGTCCCATCTGAAGAAATTTACACCAATACCACTCCAATAGCCGGAGCCATGTTCTCTGTGGGAGAGAATGTTGGCATTAATGAGGGGTATCCCCGACCGGAGCGTCCAGGTAGAATTCAACCACCGACGGGATTATAGGAATCAGGAACAGCCTGCATCGCCACAAATGGATCCTTATTTTCGGCGAATCAGAGTGGCCCCTATGTGAGCGCGGGTGAGGTTTGACAGGATGTTTGGTGGTCTCAAGCAGCAGTAGTCAAGTGAGAATCCTCAACCTACCGAGAGCTTGGATATATTGGATTCAGGATGAGCTAGGGGCTAGCACAATGGGGTGGTGGATGCTGCAACTAATAAGCCTACCGCGTGCGACTGCCGGAAAGTCCCGCTCGAGAGGTCAGAGGCGAGCTTACGGATGGGATTTTTCATGTGAATTTTATGCACCAGATAGCTGAGCTATGATCGCGGATTAGTGAACTTGTGATGAGCTGATCCACCTAGACAGAGTGGCCTGGAAGTGAGCAGCCAACCACTGCCTCGGGCGACTTTGGTCTCTTGCTGCCTTGCTCCGCCTCTCGGTCCATAGGGCCTTTATCGCAGCATCATATCCATAGATCTAGGCGATGCATTGAGCTCATGTGTGTACAAGTGCCTCTTCTATGTTCAATGCTGATCTTGAGTTATATTTGGAATCCAATACAATAGAGATCGACTCATCGATCCACACTTATTTACGTTTCCTGACATTGCATTAGTTCCAAGGTGGCAGTGAGGATACACGGGGTTGATCAGCTAGCTGCTTTCACCTAGCCAAAGACTGATGTATCAGTCGATTTTCATGGAATCGATTGATCTGAACCTGTGTACGCTTTGAAACACCCTGCTGAAATGAAGCAGGTCAGAATCTAACAAGATTCAAAGATTTGATTGTTGCTTTGGATAGATCTCAGTGGCAAATCCAGCCAATGATCCTTGTGAGAACCGCTTCAGCGACAGAGATCAAATCCAGTCCCTGTTGTGTGCTTGCACTATAAAAGCGATTCGAGTTCCCTGGACGGGGTTACATCCAGTAGTGTCTCCCAAGTGTTTCTTGTGCTTCTTGGTTTCCGACTGATCACCACAGCATTGCGCAAATCCATTTTCCACGTTGAGCTAGCATACATCCCTTCAGGTCCGATAGACTCTCCCTGCTCGTCTGAGCGCTCAGTAGGTTGATTGTTCTCGCCTTTATGAATAGAATGGTTAAGCGATCCAAATCCATCGTGAACACTCAGCACAATCCTTACAAGCCGCTTCCGCACACGCTAATCAGTAAGTCGCTTCACTCACCTTGATCCGTACAAGATGCTTGTCGCCGTAGCCTGGAGCTAAACTAAAGTTTGTAGATTTCACCGCCGAATCCATGTGCGGCTTGTTAAAAACCAAGGACCGTCCCCTAACCCAGCTTTCCTTACCAGAGCTCCTCCTGTTTATCGAGCGTGTAGCGGAGCGCTCTCGTATAGATGCTGTCACTGGGATTGTGGCCCTGATATACGTCTACAGGCTGAAGGCGAAGCTGCCCCGGACCGCACAGGGAGAGTACGGGACGTCGCACCGAATTTTTCTTGCAAGCTTGCTAGTCGCGTCCAAGTTTCTCTACGGTGAATGGGGGCTCAGCAGTCGCGCAGTGGCCGACATTTCAGGGGCGTTCTCCAACTCGCAGGTGAACCGTATGGAGTTGGAGTTTTTGAGATTACTAGACTACGATGTGTGGGTCAACGACGTTGAGATCAAGGAGTTTTTAGAGAATTACAAGTCCGAGCTATGCTTCTTCTGAGAACCAGGCCTAGGCGACATCCTATTTTTCCAAGGCGAGCCCATATATGAGAAACTCATGGCGTGGGTCACTTTGTGCATGGCTATTGCCACCCTGTTCCTAGCCAACGTCCAGGTCGCCTCTCTTCATTTTAGTGCCTGATCTGCTGCTCTAGCGTCTTTTCGAACCATCGATCTAAACAGACCATAAGAGTGATACGTTTGATCCGTTCCTCGGCGAGTGGCGCCACGAGCATCCGGTAGCTACTGCAAGGATCCATACTCTCTGACCCTTAGAAAATGTAGAGCATGGCCTAGAATGAATCGTTTTTTAATCAATAGATATTCACAAATGGCTCGACTTGACCGCAACTGATGCTAGCATTTCTTCTTGAGTATTTGTGATGGTTAGCCACAATGAACTTCTATCAGTCCAGTTGCGATGGTCCAAGTCGATTCCGTGTAGCATGTAAATAGGGTGGTACTACTGTATCCGAAGATGGATCTCGTCCGAAGAGGTGGCCGTCTACATACGACGGAGCCTGCCACGGCCTTTCGCAACCCTAGAGATATTGCCCTTCGGATGTAATCACCCAAGTTGCCTCGTTAAACTTTCCTGCCTAGCGTATGGCTACGCAATTCTATTCACATGCTGCTCGCCCCTATTCTCTGTTCCGTGCCAAGAACTCCTCCGTAATATATTACTACAAATAGAATAGCCTGACAACCACGGATTGCTATCAAGATTTAATAAATATCCCCAATACTGCTCGAACTACTGGCAGGGCGTCTGAAACCACGGATCTGTTTCGTTTAATGGTGGTACACGGGACGCAACAGAACAGTGTCTCTGAGAGCGCCTGGCTATTTGTTTAGCATTGTACCTTCGAGCGGTCGCCTAGTTTCGGATCCATCTCATCACCCACCAACATCTGATCCTCTTCGATCAGCAGGCATCCATCCAACCTCACCCCAAGGCAGACTGCGCTTTCACTACCAGCCATTCCGTGAGAAAAACCGCCCACAGACTCGATTTAATCGTATTCTGCTAGCTTTCCAGATGACATCACACGTACTTTCTCGGCGTTTAATATCTGTGCCAATAGCAAGGACGAACGGATCTGAAAGAGGGGTGCTTGCCGTCGCAAGGAAGCAGCACTATCAAGGACCATCGAGGCTTGCTACCAGAACATTGGATAGGATACATGGTGACATCTGATCGTAGCCCATGTAGGTAGCTTGGTACACAGTGGTGTGCAAGCTGAGTGGAACTTCCATCATAACCTGCAAGCACCCTACGCATCGGCTAGGCTGAGAGGCTCTGCCAACCACACCCATCAACTGGGTCGTTGCTTCTGTTCTTGGTGGTTCATTAACACGACGCTTTCGTCAGCAATGGTTTTCCCTTCCTCATAGTGACTGGTGCCGAGGATCCTACCCATACCTCTGATCTGATGCTTGCCGTGCTGCAGCCCTCGTTTCCCACAATGTACTACCAAGCTGTGTTCATATCAGCAAATCGAGTCTGACAATCACCGGGCACAATGCCGCCGCCCCCTCCTCAACAGCCATCACCGCACCATGGTGGGCGGGACGTATTCCTAACATTGGGGCTGCACTGTTCATCCAGAACACCGAGGCATGGCGATCTCCGGCCTTCATGCAGTCTCTTTGTTTTTGTGTTCATGCAAACACTGTTGGAATATAGCAGAAATCAGCATACTGTGTCTTGTATGACCAAGCCCAGTATTCTCAACATCAAGTCGCTCGTATGAAGGATCAGGCGTCTTGGTGTTTCTGGGAGGGAGGTGGCCACATGAAACTAGATTCATATACCCGTATGTAAGAGCCATGCAGCTGTTCTCCTGATTATCCGCTGATCCTTCGTTGATTCATCGGATGAATGTCAACAGGTGGTGCGTCCAGAAATTAAAAGTAACAGTAGACAGCCCAATCAGTTAGGCTACAGACTATACATTCGTTGGTAATCCCAAATGTCAACATGTAACTTTCGCTTGACTTGTATTGAGTCGATCGAATTGCATAAAAACCTGACCCAATGCAAGGAGATTTGCAGGCATCAACGACACTTCGTGCATACGAGATGAGATTCCTACATTTCAGAAACAATAGTACTGGCCAGCTGAACTGGTGTTAGTTGCGATCTTCCAGGAGATGCATCGGCAGTTACGGTCTGGTTAGTTTAGTATCTGTTGGGCTAGATGGTTGTGGTGTGTATAAATACCACTGGTCACTCCGGAGCTTACACTATCAACTGACAATCCAGCCCGAATTTCCAACCTTCTATTCAAATATGAGATTCGCTAACATTGCCGCTGCTACTCTGTTCCTTGCCTCCGGATCCTTGTGTCAGGACGTTCAAAAGAGTCTGGCTGACAACGCCTCCTCCAACCAAGAACTTGGCGCTTTCTCAACCCTAGTTTCCAACTCCGATTTCGAGTCGGTCAGGAGCTTGTTGAGCGGGACAAATCAGTTCACCCTGTTCGCACCAAGCGATGCGGCTCTGAAGGCCGCCAATATCGATACCAACAATGCCACCGCGGTCTTGGATGTTCTGAAGTATCACATTATTTCTGGCAAAGTCAAGTCTACAGACTTGAAGCCTCTCCAGTTCCCAGCCACCGTTCTCAATGACACCAGCGTGGTGAATCTCCCGGACAACAAGACGCAAGTTCTGGGTGTATCTAAGAATACCCAAGATGTGCAGGTGTCCTTCGGCTTGAAGAGCGCCAAAGTAATCAAGGCGGATCTTGAGTCGTCTAACGGAGTGACTCATATCATTGATCAAGTGCTACTTCCTCCGATAAGCCCAAGCGAGACTGCTAAAGCTGCCAACCTGACTACGCTGGTAGAGCTTCTCACCAAAGCCAACATCACATCAACCATCGACGGCTTCAAAGGTGCCACTATCTTTGCTCCTAGCAACGAGGCGCTCAGAAGCTTTGACACCACGAAACTGAACGCAACCGCGCTCGCTGACCTTTTGAAATATCATGTCATCACCACAACTGTTGGCTACTCTTCAGAACTGAAGGATGGATTGCTCGCCACAGCTCAAGGTAGCAACGTGAACATCAAAAACAACAACGGGGTCCTTACAGTCAACAACGCCAAGGTGATCACCCCCAACGTGCTAACCAGCAACGGCGTTGTCCACGTTGTTGACTCGGTCCTTGTTCCGGGCCAGGCAACCAGCTTCAGCGACAAGAGTCAAAACTCCGCGTCGGCCGTGCAAGCCTTTAGCTGGGTCAGTGGGCTTCTGGTGTTGTCGGGGATGGTATTGCCACAACTTTAAGCCAACCCTCGGTTAGGCGGGGCCAGTCACTATTGCTATTACTGTATACCGCTAGAATTTCATGGATACCTCCTTGTCCAAGTTGCTAGATTAGACATACGTTCTAATGAACCCTTCAGTGTTTCCAATGATGATATTTTTGTCAGTAGCTATATTTAGTTTCACATCCAATATAAAGCAATGATTTTAACCATAGCAGTCGACCCCTCACTCGAGCTACCAGTCATTGGAGAGGAAGCGGCATCCAGCAATGGACGACCTCATTACTCGGGCATTAATCCATATGGGTATGGGACGGGTATGATTGGCTGGACCGATCCGAAATGCAAATTCGAATATTCCCAATGGCCGTCTTTAATATAGCCGCATATTTCCATCGGAATTGGTGCCCAATCTGGGTCTTCTGGCCCAAAAGCCAGGCAAATGGGTGTCGCGCACCATGCAAGCGTATATTTCCGTGGGATGGTTATTCCACTCAGGAGGCCGCCGGCTGAGCTTCCTATAGATTGTCACCAGGCCACCACCAACCAATTGGACGGTGGAAGAGCGTATATGAGCAACAGTCATAGACAAGTGTTGCTATACAAAGCGATCACCCCGGGTTGACTGTATACGATTGAGTAATGAAGTAGACGCCCAGTAGGAAGAACCGCCATAAATCCAATGACGCCTCGATGATTTTGAACATGGCCAAAGGAATTGTTCCAAACAAGCTACATATACACCCATGGATTCATCCAGTAGGATTGTGCAACGGCCGTGTTTTTTCGAGATGAACATCAGCGGTTGATACGTCTTACTGCACATGATACCATAATCTAAAGACTATTGATTCCTCAATCAATCTAAGAGTACGGCCCCACAGTACCTTTAAATGGCAGAAACTAAAGAATGTTTCTGCTCTCTCTGTGTGTGGTTCAACAAATAGGAGCACAATCCAAGTAGACGCACGATTCAGTTCTGAACACTGTGTCAGATGAGTACCACTTGTAGAACAGATCGGAAGCTCTGAGTGAATCGATACCGTATTACTCATCTCCAAAGGTTGGATTTTAGGGGGACTTGTCTTTCGCAAGCGCTAGTAGATCTCGGGATGCTATCTGTCAGACGCCTGAGTAGCATATGGATTCTGTATGACACACAGTAGGCTTGCCGCCACAATGGTGTTCGGCATCAAGTGGCCTGGGACACCAGCCGTTGATCCTACATTTTTCGGAGGGTAGAGGGCAGACTCCGACGGATCAGCTGCCCATCCTGTTGAACACACAATCCACTTGCTCCATCCGATATTGAGGAGATAGAGCGGCTAGCGACCTTTCAAGCGGGCACCCTGGTCCATCGCAGATTCTAGAACACCAATGCCGAGGGTCAAGAGAACACTCCAATCTCCCGTGGCGTGATTAGTCCACAAGTGCAAGCCTCAGCAGCCTCTGGTTAATCGGGCATGGTGAGATGAATTGGGCCCAGTGATTGGGCTTGGAGGTCAGGATTTCCCATGGACTGCCCGTGATCAGAATCTATACGGAAATGATTCCACTGCATACACAGGAGTGAATGAGTCAAAAGGTATGAAGAATGCTCCATTGCTTTTGCAAATTATGTGTCAGCCTAAACCGGTGCTTTCAGTTCCTCATTGAGGCGTGTGACCGAAATTAAATCAAGCAATTAGCTCTAGAGCATCTGTAATTGATAGGAAAGGTTTCGAACAAATTAATCACCTCAATGTTTCACCAACCATTGAGTCTCGGTCCCAAATTGGATCAATGCTGATCACCACTTCTGAATCCTCATCAGCACCAGTCACTCGCTCAGCTAATAGGATTTGCCACATTCACCAAATCTTGCATTAATAGAGGTTACTGAAAATGGCTTGGTAAATGAGACCAGATCTCTACGGGCGAGATATAAAAGCAACCATTTCCATTGCCACATTTGCCAAACAAGCATATTTATCATCTGCTCTCCGAAGTACCACTTTACGTCGACCACACAGGTTGCGAACCGTCCCCGGCTTTCATCGATACAAACCACAACTCCAATGGATCTCAACTGGTGCATCATCTGCGACAAACATGTCGATGCTGAGGTACGCACACGCGACCCCCTCCTAGCCGCGACCATTTGACTAAACTCATTTCTCAACCATAGGGTGATCTGTACTGCAGTCAGGATTGCAAAGCGAACGACAACACCAATCTTGCTTTCGACATGTCCAACTTTGAGCTTCACCCCACGCCTGGCTCGCTTAAGGCCAGAAGACCCAGCACTGTGTCGCTGTGCATTCCTCTACCCTATACAAAGCACGAGCACTCGAGCGCCGCTTCCTCTCTATCTTCAACACATTCCCACCTGGCCATCACCCCACCCGACCACACCGTGCGTGGGGAAGGGTATTTTGGGAATGCCAAGGTAACGGAAGCTCCGTTCTTCCGTCGAACCTTTTATTAAACGCATTAGCCACAGCACAGCATCGCACCCCCACCTAAATAATTTAACCGGGCATAAGCAAAGCACAACCTTCAGCCCATCACAACTAATGCATTCATCATTTTTCCGGCCGTCCACTTGAGCGAACTCGTCCCTTTCCGAAATGTATATTTCAACTCTCCACTCCCATAATCAAAGCAGCCAAAAACAAGCAATACTTTACCCAGTCCCGATCGAACAATCGAAGTTCCCTCATCGTTGTTGTAAATAAAATCTAATGTCATGTGAATGATCAGTCGGAGTGTATACATCCATCATTTGCCTTGTACGATCACTCAGGTGATCCGGCTCACCCTTATCACATGACACGGAGGCCATTCACTGGTATATGCTCCGAGGCTTGGCCCATTGTTCCTATTGTTGCCGGATGGCTACCAATCCGTTGAGCAGGCTGATTCGACTGAGATTGTTCTGCGTCATCCGTATGCGCACTTCGTTTAACCAGGAAATCCCTGGTGTGGAGCTCATCCGATTCTAGTCCCATTTTTTGGTCGGAGGAGCCGGTCATGAGCCTGGGTCCCATGATCACGGCCGTTGTCGAGATGAGCTCGGAGCCATATCGGCTTCAACCGCGCTCTCTTCTCTGCACTGCGACAAATATGTTGGGATGTCGGCTTTTCGAAGCATCCATGCAAGCCCCTGGAACACCTGTTGACCAACAGAGCTCACAGGGGAAAATTGCTGGCTGAAGTCATCTCGGAATGACCAAAGGCTGAATCAGATGGCCCTGAAGAACACCAAGTTGCGGTTGCACTGGCGATGCATCTCCAGTCTGCCACATTCCTGATGGTTCCGATACACTTTACTGCAATCAGCAAATCTCTGAATAAGGCCAAGGCTCATGCATATAGCCAGACAGGTGAACACTGTCAAGCCAATGAACCACCGATTAAATCAGGTTGATCGGTTGTTTAGATTAGTTACTTGGTTTAGTTCCTCATAGGTGTCCCCCTCTACGCCCATTAGCAATTCCAACCATCCACTCGTGGTTCAGAAAACACCGTGGTTGGCTTCACCAAATAATTGACCCTAATTTTTTTTGCGTAAATAAGGCCAATAACACTCGGACATATTCCCCCAACAATTAATGGGTGCAACCAGGATAATACTGCCAAAACCCAAATTCTTAATCCACCAGTTGGTCACTTTCCTCAGCACCAGTTAGTAAAGTTGGAGTCATCCGTGGGTCAGACAAACATCGCCTATCTCTTGCCGGAAAAACATGTCCCTTCCTCTGTATAGCCAGTCGAGCAATGAGCCGAGGTCGTTGCGAAGATGGTGGCGTAAACTTGGTACGCTATTGAGACATCCTCTGGTTCCCATCCAGCCAATTGATTAACCCATCTTACGGACATCTCAGGTCGACAACATAGACGCTCCACTTGCTTGTTGTATTTGCTGATCCTGCTGTTTATAATTTTATTGTTTGCCTTCATTTTGGATCCTTCAGTGGTACATTGGTTCAGAGATCTTTTCAGCACTTTACCCTATCAATCGGACCATCCCATACCTGTTCCTATCCAAAAAGAAGACTGGTACGCTAACCGAAATTTCGCAGTCATGATAGATGCTGGTAGCTCGGGTTCAAGGGTGCAAGTTTATTCTTGGAAGGATATCGGCCCAAGCGATGGTGTTATTTCTGCGAGCACCTTGCCTATTGTGGAGAAAGGGGATCAGACAGGGGATCGCTGGCAACACAAGGAAGAGCCAGGTAAGTTATACAGCCGCACATCACCGAACACTACCTCCTTGCTGCTCGAGATGTATTAAGCGCCTTCTTCGGATTCCAGGGATATCATCTTACGGAGATAACCCAGAGGACGTGGGTAGTCACTTGAAGCCGCTATTAGACTTCGCAGCATCGGTTGTACCATCCGAAAAGATCGCTTATACTCCCGTTTATCTGAAGGCCACCGCGGGGATGCGATTGCTCTCGGAGTCCAAGCAGATGGCTGTTCTTGACGAAGCTTGCTCATACATTAAGGGCAGCTACGAGTTCAAAATAGATCAATGCAACAGCCATGTGCAGATTATAAGCGGCGAGACCGAGGGAATCTACGGCTGGATCGCCATCAATTATCTCATGGGCGGATTTGAGTCGGAGAGCGCGGCGTCCAACACCTTTGGGTTCTTGGATATGGGTGGTGCCAGTACTCAAATCGCTTTCGAACCGAGAGGGGAGGTCGCAAAAGAGCACGCCAACGACCTGAGTAACATCAAATTGAGAAAGTTAGATGGATCGATTTTAGAATACAACGTGTACGTGACAACCTTTTTGGGCTATGGGACCAACGAAGCTCGGAATCGGTATCTCGACGCACTAATTGAAGAACACCCTAACGAGCATGCTATCGAAGAGCCCTGCTTGCCGATTGGCTTCAGGAAGGAGTACAGCCAATACCCCAATGTCGTGTTTGAAGGAACCGGCTCATTCTCCAACTGCCTATTCAAATCGCTGCCCTTGCTGAACAAGACGGTGGAGTGCAAGGTTGAACCATGCCTATTTAACGGTGTACATACACCGACGTTGGACTACAGCGTACATCAATTTGTGGGAGTCTCGGAGTACTGGTATTCGTCACATGATATCTTGGGCCTAGGGGGGCAATACGACTACGTGGAGTTTGAGAGGAGAGCAAGCAAATTTTGCGCAACCACTTGGGACGAGATGGTTGAGGGACTGGAGCAAACCAATGTTTACGCCCCCTCAGTGGATGAAGAGAGATTAGAGAAGCAATGCTTCAAATCAGCCTGGCTAGTGAACATTCTCCACGAGGGGCTAGGCTTACCTAGGATTACCGATCCAGACGGTTCGAAAGTCAACATTGAAATTGTGGAAGAGAAGAAGAGAGCCAACTTCCAGTCTATCGACACTGTGAATAACTTCCCGATTTCTTGGACCCTTGGTGCGGTTTTGCTTGAAGGCGTGTCCGGGTCTATCCACCGCGCGCCTGAGAGTATCGCCACACCCATCAACAATCCACCAAAGGAGCACCCACCGCCCACAAACGGAACCCACTTGCCGACGATCCTAAAACGTGCCCTATTGCTCCTGAGTGTGCTAGGTGTGGTGTTTGTGGTTTACCAGAAGGTTATCAAGAAGAAGCCGCTCAAAATCCCATCCAGACACGAGATTATCAACCTTGATAGCTTCCGTCCTCGTATATTCTCGATGACCCAGTACAGACGAGTGGATGACATGGAGGAAGGAAGGGATGAAACCATGGGCTCTATGTCCAACCCTGAGACACCACTACCGTCCAATTTGGCCATGCAGAAGCCAATGGCAGCAGACGGCATGACCAGTCGAAACTCCGCGGTGAATTTGGTAGCGCTGGGGATCGAGCGACCATCCTCGAGTCTAAAGCGTAGAAAGGAAATCGGCGACACCGAAGGAATGGACAACAAGGGCGGCCCGGAGGTATCCGTCGCCATCGGCTATCACAGTAGAAACGTATCGTCCACCTCACTCGCACCATCCAGAAGAAACAGCGACACCGAAAACTAGCCAACTATTTGGCATTTAATTTGTAGATTCAGATGTTATCATTTATTCATAAAGCGTGACCTTGTTTATTCAATCTAATATATATTCCACCTTGTTGAGGATGCAGTAACAATCGTTTTGATCTCCCATAAACCAGTACTGCGTGACTGTAATAAAGTGATTGATCCTAGCAGCCTGGCGCCTTAATTCCTAATTTCGCCTGTGTCACCCATTCATCCAGCCTTCAGTGAATTGCTCCACGCTTGCCATCACGCCAACCATACACAGATGTGCCTGAATCTGGCATGAAGTCCACGTCGAAGCCCAGCCTGCTGCCACTTTGGATGGCACCAAGGCTTCAACTACAGTCTACGGATCATTCAGCCATATGTCATACTCGATGAGAGCAGTGACGGATTGCCAAACCAGGAGGCTTATCAAGCAGCATCCGGCAATCCCATCCCATTGAGACCCACCAAATCATTCCACCCTGTACTCCACGGTCGCTGGGAGGTTGGCCAATACTGTCGATTCCGAATTGACTTGGAAATCGGGGAACTGCGTGGCTCTGGACATGGAGGATTTCCAGCACTGCGGTGTGTTTGCAAATCAAGGTGGAATGCGTACCACAGTATCTGGAATCCGATTGATGCAGCAGGTTGGACGATGACACAAGTATTCCGGACATCCACGGCTGGTTGGATTCGGTATAAAGAATTAAGAACCGCCAGCTTGAGATGGCTCCACCATGTAATTGACAGAATCTCAAATGTCTGCTGGTTGCGGTACCAAGATCAGAGATGGGATCGCGCATCCAATAATCAATTAGCATAGGCCTCCATGCATATCCCCTAACCTCCTTTTAAGAGCCCTCCCTACTGCCATTGAATCATCCCTCTTGTTTCCAGACCTGTGACTTGCTATCCCATCCATTACCTACCGATCTTGCCAACTCTGGCCATTATACATCTTGTGAAATACACCAAGCCAAGTCTTCCAGATGATGAACCGGGGCAAATTAATCATCGTCGCGGCGTTGCTGATATTGAATCTTCTTCTGTTTGTCTTCATAGAGCCTATCCAGAACATCGCCTATCTACGGAGCGGCAAACCCAGAAAGGAGCAGCGTCTCCCACCGGTCCAAGCCCCCTCCTACGGGTGCTCCATGTTCCCACTGAACACCGAGCTACTTAACGCCACTGGAGATGCGCAGATACATGTCCCTAGTGCTGGCTCTGTGACACTAAAACCATACGAGAGGTTCTGTATACGCGTTGTGGTGCCCGTGGAGAATCCAGACCATCGCGTGTGGTACTCTCCATTGTATCCAGGAACTCCGTGGGATAGCCTGTGGGTACGTCTCGTGGAAACACGCCAGAAAATCACCATTCCCTTAGACATGAAGCTGCTGGAGCTTCCAGGAGCCTATCTCAAGGATCGAGTGCACATTTACGAAGGTGACGTGGAACTGGTCGATCCAGGAGAGTATGAGATATTACCCTTGTTGGAATACCGTAGGGCAGAGTGGAACTTTGAATGGAATGACATTGTGCCGTACGCCCCACGAGAGGTTGCAGCCCCCAAGAATTTCCGCTTGTCTCTGCGTGACGATGACAGCTTCAACCCCTATCACCACGGTCGCCATTTCAATCTGCCGTACTGCGAGGGCGGAGATCACCCTGGAAGGTGGCTTGACGCTTCTCTGTTCACACCCGAAGAGCTGGCTCAACTACCCACCCCAGAGAACCACAACAAGGTTTGGGTGCCGTACAAGTGCCGCTACCGCCGGTACACCTATCAGGAGTTCGAGCAATGCATCTCAAAGAAATATCCAACAATCCACTGGTATGGTGATTCGAACACTCGCAGAGCTCTCAAGAAAATCACTACGCAAGGGGAGTGGTGCAGTAGGGCCGAAGATCAAACCGGTAGAGCATGTATTTGCGAGGATAACGTGGAGACATTTAGCAGGTTCGACCAGTGGGCACGTGTCCAACACATCAATGTATCGTCAAGTTTGATCTACCACTACAAGTGGGACGGACTTACTGGGCGCAACAACCCGCCTTGGAGAGACGTCCTTGAAGACTCCTATCTCGCACCGATTCCAAGAGCAAACATCGTGATCATATCCCTGGTGAACTGGGATGCCGCATTCAGCCCGTTCCTCGAGTTCGCCAAAAGCCTGAACGACTTGATCCAGCGGCTTCAGGCTCAGTATACGAGCAAGGGGGTTCCGGTGATCGTTCGCACTGGACAGCACTTCTGTTGTCGAGTGGACACCACCACCACCAGCCGCAGGTTTTCTCGCCTTCGCGTGGAATTGTACGAGAAGTACGCCACTGCTGAGCTTGTTCGGCACCTGAATGCACGTGTCTGGGACGTTTATCAGCTAGGAGCCGGAAAGGACCCCGTTATGCAGCTAGACTCCCTGGATTGCCCCAGTAACCACGCTCGCTCCGAGGTTGTTGAGATCGAGAATCAAATCCTATTTAACATGCTATGTAATGAGTCATAGGCACGCCCACCCACTGTAATCGTTTTAGAAACCATATGCCAGCTACAAACCAATAATCATAGAGCCTTGGGCCAAAGCTACGTAGACCGCGAAGCCCAACTCAGTTAATAAAACGACTGTCTTGCAAATTAGCCTCAGCTAGGAACGGCACCATTCTTCGAGACAGTGGCCCTGTTCAGACAGCGCCCAGCACTATGGCCCTTCCTAGCCACAAGCATGGATGGCAGCGCATAGTGGTGCACACCTATCCTCCACATTCTGTGGGCCCATCACGTACCACGGATGCATCATGCATGTATGGAATATTCTGATGACAGGCGTAGGGAGCAGGTACTTTAGGGCAATCGGGAGGGCCACCACCCTGTTTCAAAATCTCCCTGAAGAAGGAAACTTGGATGGAAGCTTCCAACACCCCGCCAACTGAGCCGATGTCGGAGCCCTGTAGATCCGTGGAAATCCTTGCTCAGCTGTGAGACGGCTTGCCTTGATACTACGCTGAATGCGATCGGGGTGCTTCATTGGTTCTGCCACAATCAAGTGTAAGTGAGCGTAGTCCCACCCCACACCAAACACGTTGATTTCATATGACAAATACTTTTATGCCGACGCCAATAGCAGCTGCCGCTGCCCACGAGATTATCTAATTAATTTCACATAGACTCACGTACTCGGGATTGTGGGCTCCTCAGGCGAAACCCCGCAACTAAAAATCAAGTGAACAAGGGGCTTGGATACCGCCAAGCATGGATCGTGCTCTCGAATGTGATAATGCTACTATGGCCACAGTGGAGCGGTGTCAAGTGAGAACCCGTTGGCAGTGGGGATTGCATTTGATGAGCTGTGATAGGGTTGCGGCGGAGCTCAGCGCACACCAACATAAGTTCCCATTGACATTATATTGTAGCGTGTGATACAACTGATTCTCACTCTAGATTCCTTGTTTCATCCGTGCTCCAATTACTGTTGGATTGGAATTTATTTGGCTGGATTTGTGGCTGCCATTCAAGGAAAGCAACATCCGTTTCAAACAGCCGGCCTACTCGGTGTACATATAGGCTGGATGGCACAACCTCGCCCCAACCTTGACGATGATCTCCCTCGATGCTATCACAGTGGAAGCCATTCTCCTCCTAGCCTTGACTGGCATAATATGGAGTTGGCTGAGCAACCCCATCAAGAACTACAACTCTCCCCATTGGCTCCCTCTCCTGGGGAACGCCATCCAATTGGCCAAGAATAAACACAAATTCCACAACTGGGTCCTTGAGGTCAGCGAAAGGTTCAAAGGCCAGACGTGGGCATTTCAAATCCCCTTCCAGCAAGTGCGTGTCGTATCCAACGATCCGCAGACCATACGATTTGTCCTCAAAGAGAATTTCGACATCTTCCTGAAAGGCCGCCGATTTCATGACAATTTGGAGCCGCTATTGGTAAGTGGCATTCCCATTATGGCGTCGGAGCGGGCGTTCCTGGTCTAATGTTTTGCTCATCCTCAGGGAGATGGGATTTTCAATGTTGACGGCGAACCGTGGCGTGTGCAGCGCAAGAAGACCAGCCGTATATTCACCGGAAAGAACTTCAGGGAATTTATCAGCAAAGTGTCATTCGAGGAGGCCGACAATCTTCACTCTTATCTGAAGGAGATGGCTGCCAGCAAGGGGGTCATCGATATTCATGACATCTTCCATCGAATGACCATGGATACTTTCTGTAGAATTGCCTTTGGCTACAAGGCCGAGTCACTCACCGCCCCAGCCACCCCGCCCTTTTCCCTAGCATTCAACCGAATCCAGAACATGCTGCGACAACGAATGCTGAACCCATATGCCAAATATCTAGAACTTGTCAATGGGGGCAGGGCCATCTTGCGCAGCGACGTCGACGTAGCTGATGAGCTCATCTACAAGATTATCAGCCAAAGGAAGAACGACCCTCGGCAAGAAGGCCACCACGACTTGCTCTCCATTTATCTGGGAGTGGCCGACAAGGTGGATGATATTGATGGCATTACCGGCCGCGACAGCGAAAAATTCCTGCGAGACATGGTCATGAACATCATACTGGCCGGAAGAGACACCACTGGACAAGTAAGAGTGCATGCACAGCCAGATGCTTCGCGGCCGCGGCCCCCACTAACCTGCTCCATCCAATCAGGGCTTGTCCTACACTTTATACTGCTTACTGGAGCACCCGGAGGTCCTTGCCAAACTCCGCGAAGAGATTCAATCGAAACCGAGGCCAACCGTCGACTCCGACTTGTATGACATTGTCGCCGAATTTCCGTACACCCACGCAGTGTTCAAAGAGGCCTTGAGACTGTACCCCCCGGTCCCTGGAAACACCAAGGAGTGTCAGAAGGATTGTGTTCTTCCGGATGGGACGGCCGTTAAAAAAGGCTGGGTGGTAACATGGTCGACCTACACCATGTCGCGCAAGAAGTCAGTCTGGGGAGAAGACGCCGACAAGTTCATACCTGAGCGCTGGCTAACCGAGGACGAGCATGGCAAGAAGGCCGTCATCCAGGAATCACAGTACAAGTACCCCATCTTCCATGGAGGCCCAAGGTTTGTAGTGTCGGATGGATTACCTTGACTGGAGACTTACAAGATCCCACGGCTAATCCGTTCTTGTTGGTTTGAATGATGCAGGATTTGCCTGGGTATGAATTTGGCGATCCTGGAAGCCATGACGACATTGATCCACATCATGAACGACTTTGACTTCAAGTTGCTGCCTGGCCAGACAATCGAGATGGAGACATCGATCACAGCACCCATGAGATATGGGATGAAGGTGGAAGTGAGTGAGAGGTCATGATTTCCCCCGCACACCTCCGTGCGAAGTGCCAACGAATGGCTTGCAATTCGAAGTGAAAATATATAGCCTGTGTTTATCCACCAACTAACCATACGCATCGCAACTAATGTTTACCGGCTTTGCTGCGCTATCGGAAATTATCATCTAAATAAAGCTTATTGGCGTGCCCTTGTAACAATCTGCTTGGAATGCGGCGACCAAATCTGGCTACTTGATGTCTTCTCTATTGGACTCGCTATCTTTATTTAACTTAAACATGGATCATGATGGAATATCTAAGGGATTTACTATGAGAAAACCCAGCTAGACACATAGCGTCCAGTGTGCCACGCAGCTGGTTAATGCGTACGCAATTCACCCAAAGAAATGCAAAATACTCCATGAAGGTGAGATGGTTTATCAGCACTTCTGGTCGTATCTTGTATATGTCCGACGGTAAGCACGCCCTACCATCTTAGAAAGTGGGTGGGACACTCGTAGCTGGAAACAAAGACATACTCCGAGGTTAGCAACCAAGCAGTAATTCAATAATCGGCCGTGAAACGTTACCCATCAGGATTCTTCTCCAAGTACTCTTGATGATATTCCTCCGCATCATAGAATTCCCCTGCAGGAACAATACGCGTAGCAATAGGCTGCCCTTTGTAATGCTGCTCTTGGACCTCTTTCGTAACCCTTTCGGCTATAGCCTTTTGTTCGGGAGAATGATAGAAGATGGCAGAGCGATACTGTGAACCGACATCAGGCCCCTGCCTGTTCTCGGTAGTAGGATCATGCATACGATAAAAGAATTCGGTCAAGATTTCGTAGGTCACCTGGCTAGGGTCGAAAGTGATCTCAATGGCTTCTGCATGCTGAGTGCTGCCGGTGCACACCAGCTTGTAGCCCGGATTCTGGGTCACGCCTCCGGTATAGCCAACCTTGGTTGTGATTCCGGCCTTCTTGAAGTGTCTTTGGAACACTTTCTCTACTCCCCAAAAACATCCGGCTGCGAATGTAGCTTTCTCGGTGGGCATACTTGTGATACGAGGGTGCAAGAGACGGTGGCTGGTATGAACCAATCTATCGATATTTGAGTGAAATCAAGCGACCAAAAATATTTTTATACCGTTTTTTCCACCGTTCGCTGTAATTATCGCGATTTGTCCATGTGTATTCCCCATGATTCGCCATCAACAGTCATATATTTATCATCACAAAATAGCCCGATTAGTCGAGTAGAAGCCCACTGCAATGACCATTAGGAGCGGTTGCCGGAACGGTGGTGTCATCGCATAATGGTCTCAATCGGGTGACAATCGACAACTGGTTTTCTACTTGGCACTGGCGAGTAGCCCATGCATGGTGGCTGAAAACATAGTATGACGCATGCCAACTCAGACAGTTCCGCAGCAGCCAAAGGTGATATTAATATCAAGATGGCTTGGAGGCGGGCAACGAGCAAGCCTTTACCAGCACCATGACTCTGAAGGTCGTTATTTTTGGTTCCACCGGTGGATCGGGTAAAGCAGCCTTGGTCAACGCCATCGAAGCTGGCCACACCGTTACTGTTCTCGTTCGCGACTCTAGTAAACTCGATTCGCTTGGCCCAGAGAACAAAGCCAAGATTCGAATTGTCGAGGGGAACATAAAGGATACCGAAAAGGTGAAAGAGGTTATTGAAGGGCAGCAGGTCGTTGTAAGCGCGATCGGTAAGCGTACATGCTCGGTGATTTGTTGTTGCTTGCTAACCCTCCTGTAACATCCATAGGCGGTGCGATGGATTTTAGCAACCCTTTGAAGCCCACCCTCTCCGATCCAACCATATGCATGGACGCAATCACCAATATCATCTCTGCCATCTCCACCGCTGCCAACCCACCAACCAGGCTGATCGCCCTATCGACCACTGGTATCTCTAATTCTCGTGATATCCCTCTGCTGTTTCTTCCACTCTACCACTGGATGCTGGCTGTACCTCATGAAGACAAGAAGAAAATGGAGGAGGCCATAGTGGAAGCTGGTGAAAAAGGGATCATCAAAGAGTGGATTATTGTCCGGCCAGGACTACTCACCAATGGTGAGAAGACTGGGAACTATCAGGTTGGCGAGGGCATTATCGGGTATCTGATTTCACGAGAGGATGTAGGTGATTTCGTGACCAAGAACCTCGAAAGCCACGAGTGGGTTGGGAAATATCCAGTTCTTGTCAACTGACCTGGCCCCCGGCTTCCTCACACATGTAATAAGTCATATATCTTATCAGCGCGAGCAAATCCTCGTCGGAATAACTGCTCCTTTTGCTTTAAACCGCTCTATTCTGCTATTCTTGCAAACTTCCTCGAATTTTGTGCTTTATATTCTGAGCAACTGCCAGTACTACATACAATAACAATATCATTCAACCAAATTTAGCTCAAGTCATGCCACAGTGTGGTTGGGGTCGAGCCAAGCTCAAATAGAAGTAATCAGCTGTCGACGTGAATAACCGGGTGCAAAATAAACCAGCGATACTCCGGCTTCTGTAGTTCGTTAGGTTTGCAAGGCCATTCGTGGGTACACTTTGGCCAGAATTAGCACGCGACAAGAACCGGTCGGGTTCTACCATGCAGTCCAGACCGGCAGAACTGCAACTTTCAGGCTGATAAATGTTGCCATCATGGTATAGCGACCCGAGCCCTTCTAATCAGGCAGCGTGTTTCGGACAGTGTTGGTGCAAATGACACCAAGTGATGTTATTGTTGCAGGGATTAGGTGAAAATTAATTTGATTTCATCCATTGGCCATACAGAACAATGGGTTGTATTTACCATCGACACAACTTGGGCAACAGAGTTTTTACTACGGGAACTTAAAACTGTGTCTCGTAGATATGAGTGTGCCAGATTCTTTTCACTTGTTGCCTTGGCGTCTCTTCAAAGCTTCAGATGAATCAGGAGCCATCCTTTCTAATTTATTTGTGAGATTTGCGACTGATGATTCGCAGTATCGGATCCAAGTGGTCAACTTGAGAACTCAGCAGGTTTGGGAAGAGATTTTAGAGGGCACAGGTATTTTAAAACGCGGGGAGGTAATTGAAGTGCTCCATTGAATATAAGCCTGCCTATTCGTTTCCCTCCTCTGATCAGTTTTCCGACACAGCAACACGATGTGCACATAGAACTAGACACACAAACGAAGCGAGCTTCCTTTCTTAAATTATTAAACGATTTGCTCAATCCGGACAAGCTTGGTCTAGCTTGTTTTCTAAAGGCGAGTCCACATAAAGTATGACTCGTTTTTCCTCGGCATGACTTGGTTTGGGGACAGTTATTTATTCCAGGCTCAATTTTTAGTTAATTCTGGAATTCTCAGCGAAGATGAATCGTTTTGTTCTCTTGAGATGGATTTTTGAATGCGCCGAATTACCACGTGCAGAGAGCAGTGCTCTCGTATACAACCAATTTATTCTGCCCGCTCTAGTGTCAGCCAAGAGATCAGTAGAAATCTTTCAGGTGCAACCAGGAAGGGCACAGGACATAGCCTCAATTCAAGGTGAGGTTTGGTTTGATTGGGTTTCTCACCTTTAAAGCTTACCCTACACTTATGTATCTGACACTGGTCTTAATATAATAGATTACCCCTCTCCATCACTATTGGTACGCCAACGATAGAGCCTTGTTAGAGAACCAACGCCCTAAACTAACCTCATTTTGAAGCAGGAATATCAGCTTTTGAAAAGTGGTTTTGAACGAAAGACAACAGAAAAAGTTGAGGTTGTGCTGGGAAGCGAGACCCAAGATGGTTACTATGTCTCCAAGGATGTATATACGATCATTAAAGTGCTGCTAACCAATCGTAATTAGGGACACAACTTTTCCCTGCCCATTCAACTCCAATTGAGGATTTGCAGACAGCCTCACAAGTTGAAGAACATACAAGGCACACCATCACCCCAATCAAGGTATTAGTTATCCAGCTATATGTACTCTTTGCAAAGTCAAAACTATATCTTTAGTCAACGAAGAGAGTTGTAGATAATAAGGAACAAGAAATCGCCAGAAGACGAGAGTTGCAGAAGCGTCTGATAAAAGAGCATGATACGCCAAAGAAAAAAAGGAAACGGCTACTCTGAGCTGGTTACTGTTCAGGCCAACCCCGCCCATCGTTGTGGCTGTGTAGGATATGGCTCTAATACAGTGTAAACAGATAGGAACCCAAAATTAGGTGTTCGCTCAAACCATTAAACCTACGCAAATTCATGAAGATTAGTCAACTAGGAGCTGCTATGCAGCCATTTTCATCGCGTTTATAATAACATACTTCCACCACTCGGGCTGTAGTGATATAAAGAGAATGAGGACTTTTCGACCTAACTTCAGGTACTTCAATATTAACGATACACCCGGCGTTTACCAAATTAACGCCTGGATCAATATCTATTACAACACATCTCCTGCTACTTGACCGAATCCATTCTGGTATTCAAAGTGGAAATCAGTTCGTGTGGCCACCTGAATTCAATTTCGCTATAAGAATATGATTCAGTACTACTTCAAATCAATAATGAGATGCCATTTTTTTTCTTGACCCACTAGAGATTCGCCAGTAATTGGTAATTGGCATATTCAATATCGATGGTCCTCGCTTGGAAACTAAATAAAAAAAAAGTGGCTGGTATAAAAATGTTTTCTTGATAATTTAGTGGTCAAGCCAAAGAGCACCTTCTTTTCCCGTTGCTTGTAGATCCGAGAAATAGACAATGTTTGCTGGCTACAAAAAGTATATCGAGCATGGTGATCTGGTGGTTGCCTACATGGTAAACAGCTTTGCTTATAAGTATCGACTTGCGAATAATAACTAAAGCAAATTTTACCTTCTATCTATTGAGAGTCGGGATTCAATGGTTCCTCTAATGATAGATCAAAATGAAACTTACAACAACAAATTTGGCTCATTCAAACATAAAGATATCATTGGAAAGGAGTATGGATCGAAGGTAGCTTTACTTTCCCCTAGTTTGACTCTTGACAACTGCTTAATTAAAGCTTTTCCCTCGAATATTCAGGTAGTCTCGCATACCGGAAAGGGCTTTATGTACATTTTGCATCCTACACCTGAACTATGGACCTTAGTTTTGCCACATCGTACTGCAATTTTGTATCAAGCAGATATCTCATATATCACTACTCTTTTGGACATTAAGCCTGGTTCCAAAGTTATTGAGTCAGGTTAGTCGCGCCATTTCATGCACTTCACGATTTTTAGGCTAAGTTTGGTTTTAAAGGTACTGGAAGTGGCTCATTCTCTCATTCTTTGATAAGAAATGTCGCACCTACCGGTCACTTGTATACATTTGAGTATCACCAAGAAAGAGCTACAGTTGCGGCGTAAATAAGTTTTCCAACTAGTTTGGCACGAGATACAGAGTCTAATGATATCTTCATTGCATTTAGTCAAGAATTCAAGGATCACGGTATATCCGATCTGGTCACCATTGAGTGTCGTGATGTTTGCAAGACTGGTTTTGGTCTGAAGGATTTGGTCCACGCGGGTAAGCCTTTCTCTTTGATACTGTTAGATACTGATTTAGTACTGACTTTCATTGTTGTGCAGTATTCTTGGATTTACCTGCTCCTTGGGAAGCTGTTCCTTTCGCTAAAGAGGCATTCAAGGTGACATCTACTATGAAACTTTAACATCAACTTGTATTCTAAATCCGCTTTGATTTCTGTCTCTATTAGCAAAATCGACTTGGAAGAATTTGCTGCTTTAGTCCATGTATCGAGCAAGTTCAACGCACATGCATGGCTCTGAGTGAGCATGGGTTTGCTGGTATGATCTAAGGTCGTACATCTCATTAGGAAACTGACTGACCCATTCTAAAGAAATTAAGATGTACGAGGTTTTGATGAAGAACCACGAAGTCCGCACAATGTCTGCACCTACTGTGGCTGACGCCATCGCTTCAACCAAACTCATTCTATCAAAGAAGCGTAAGAGTCGTGAGGAATCTCAGAAATTGGAAGAGGCTGCCAATGCTAACGAGGCAGAAGAAGTCCCCACCCTCCGTGAAATTCCAACCATGACTGTATCAAAGCCTGCTGCTGAGGTCAGAGGCCATACAAGCTATCTTACCTTCGCTACTTTCATTCCTGTTCATGAGAATTTATAATTCGTAATTAATCTCATTTCGGAAAACGTGAATATATACGATTTGTTCGTTTCTTTTCAATCAAATTGGAGGACCTTCGTGTTGTTTGTTTTTAGACTCTTTGGTCAAGCACTGTACGTTTGTGTTTATGAACTTCATTCACATTATCAATAGACATAAATTTTAAATCTTCCCAATTACTCTCAAAGAATACTGTTGGTGTGTGTTGATCACTCTGAACCCTGGGACTTGGAATAAGTGAGGCCTGTGTGAATCATGATGAGCTCAACTGTGATTATATGCTATTTTCAACAAGCTGAAACAAGTTCCACTTCGAGACTAGATAGCATTGAATTTAAACGGTGCATATAAGGTGAAATATTTAGATTTAAAGCAGGAACCCTGTGTTTCTGCAACTTGATAGAACCTTCATTCTAAAAATGTCCAAGACTTTAGAACCTGTGACGATTAGTGGGATACCTATAGGTCTAAAAAATTTATCCAAAATTCAGAGGCCCTCTACCTCACCTGCTTCCGAAAAGTCTAAAACACACGAGAAAAATCAGACAAAGGAGCGTAATAAACGAGTGAGAAAGGATGATATTGAGGCGTACGAGCTGGATCTGGCGTTAACTCAAGCCCCCAAATCTACCGAAGAAGGCCATAAAGTGAAAAATCTGTTTCTTCCCCCAATACCTAAAAAAGTGGCTGCAAAGAATGAAATAACTCAACCCCTAGAAGATCATTTTGAAATTGACCTTGAGGTACAATACTGTAGTGTTGAATATTCATTACTCATCCAAATTAACAGTTCAATGTTGAGACGATTGCCATTGATGAAGATACTTTCTTCGAAGGGCCTGAAGATGCTTTTACTCCCATGGATGATATACAAGGTGAGGGAGATGAGCATTTTGAAGAGCATAGCTCCATCGAACAAAGCAATCCAACAGAACGGGCTCAAACTAATCGCATAAGCCATAACGAAACTTCCATAAGAACTACTACTGAAAGTGTCAAGCAAAAAATTCAAGGTAATGGTTGAATAACTTTTCATCATCTATTCAGTCACTTGCACCAAAGCAAACATCTCATGCTTTACAGAATTGGAATCTTTGTTTCAGGAGTCCTTCACAAAAATGATTTCTTTAATCAAGTAAGTGATTGCATCCATTAGCTCATTATAATACTAATATTACCCTATTAATAGGGCAAATGATACATTCAAGGAAGAGATCTTTATGGATTTTCATCAGGCTCAAGTGAATCTTGATGAACGAGACACTGCACTTAATAATAAATGGGAATCTGTTCGTGGAAGCGCGTTACAACTTCGGAAATTTGCAGAAAATGAATTAGTTTAATTGCAACACCGTACAGTGAAGTATTAGATTTCTGCTAATACTGTTATCAATCTCACTCTTATAAGGTATACTAACAGAATAGCCATTCTTGGGCTCAGTAAGCAAAGATATCATGTTTCTCAAATTGTGCACCGATAACAAATGATTCTGCAGCCAAGTCATTTCATATATAGATATGCCCACAAATGTAAGCGATATTGCATAAAAGCATGTGGTACATCATTTGTTATTTTACCAGTCGATTCAAGTTAACACTTGGTAATATTCATGTTGGACTTCCATAACGTTGAACGTCGAATCGAACAGAACAGATTGAAGCACATGTCGCACTTTCATATCCAATATAAAGCGTGTTAGATGCTTAGATCAGATTGAGAATCGCTGTTTAGCGAGCAAGTGTTAAACTAGATATTGACGGTATCATAATTGTAAAAATTGAGTGTATGACGTCAGGTAGAATTTCTAGGATATCATATAATGATTAACAGCTTGCAACCAACCTGATGGTTCGTTTAGCTAGATGATTGGTCAAACATGAAATCCGATCAAACTATATAAAGTGATATTGCCAAACGTCACGTATCTTAGCTTTGGCATATCACTACCTGCAGGCACAAGTAGCACGCAGCTCTAAAGATGTCGAATCCTCAAAAAGAAGTCCCAAAAGCTGAGGCATCCTCTTCAAACACACAGAATGATATTTTATCATCAACAGTTACAGGGGCTTCATATTTAGTCTCGCTACAGCTAGTATCGCGTATGCTTACATTCCTACTTAATCAGATTCTGCTTCGTTTCACTACTCCAACATCGCTAGGGATTGCATATGTACAGCTCGAGCTTCTGATTGCTACAATACTTTTCCTAACTCGAGAAGGGGTCCGTTGCGCTTTACTGCGAAATGACGAAAGTGAAGAATCAGTTGGCGAAAAAGAGAAGCTGAATGACAGTCAGAAGAATCAACTTGTTCTGAATCTGGCATACCTTCCATTGCCTCTGGGAACGTTGGTTGCATTCCTAAGCTACTATTATTATCTCTACACTGCCGATCCAATATCGTTAAATTTCCCTTATTATGGGTTATGTGTAGCTCTGTATGGGTTATCGTCCGTTATAGAGCTGCTTTTTGAGCCTCTATATATCATCGCACAAAACAAGCTTTTGTTTAAGCTCAGAGTTTCACTTGAAGGCTCTGCAGTCATTACACGATGTGTCATAACCTTGTCCTTGACTATTTTGGGTGCATACATTACATCGCGCCAAGGAGCCCAGCAAGGTGAAAACGTTTTTGGGATTCTATCGTTTGCTATCGCGCAGCTCTGCTACTCGACCATTTTACTTGTTGGTTATGTAAAGTATTTTCTCGCCCATCCGTTCAGTCCCTCTTCAACAAAAGGTTCAATCACTGACAGACTTAGTCAATTCCTGCCACGGCCAATTACTCGTACCGTACATGATCATCCTACATCACAGTACTTCGATCCTGACCAAGCAAAACTCGGCCTTACATTGACTAAGCAATCGTTGTTGAAGCACGTTCTCACCGAAGGGGACAAAATGTTGACTTCATGGTTGAGCATCCCCTACGATCAGGGTATCTACGCCTTCGTCTTCAACTATGGCTCTCTCGTTCCGCGCATTCTGTTTCAACCAGTAGAGGAGACAGCTCGTCTTTTCTTCTCACGGCTACTGAATGGAAGCGAGCCAGCCAATTCCGGCTTCTCACCATCAGTTCTATCGGCACGTATCCTGGCGACCATGATAAAGTTCCATATCATACTGGGCGGTTTCTTCATTGCCTTTGGAAGCAATTACACTCACATACTTATTGATATGCTGGCTGGTGCCACTTGGTCAAGTACACCTGCGCCTCGAGTGTTGGCATTTTATTGCATTTATGTGCCAATTATGGGAGTTAACGGTATTGTCGAATCATTCGTACAGGCGGTGGCTAACCCATCAGAAATTTCACGCCATAACAAAGCGATGATAGGGTTCTCCGTTGGATTCATCACAGCAGGAGTGGTGTTTATGAAGTTCCTTGCAGCTGGTGCCGTAGGTCTCGTTCTAGCCAATTGCTTCAACTTGGCTATGAGGATTGCTTGGGCCTGGGATTTCATCCACAGATTCTACAAAGAATATCATCCACAGAAACACTCGGAAATCCAGAGCATGTTGAGCTTTGGAAATACACTTCCTTCACCATATGTGTGCGCTGCATTCGTAGGCTCCTGGGCAGTTACCAACATTTCGAAGACCAGGATAGGATGGACTACTATGTTGGACAAGGTCCAGCATATTTCGGTTGGTGTCCTGTGTCTGGGCGTAGTCGTTGTAGTGATCTATCAGAAAGAATATCAATTCCTTCAGTCGATGAACAGTTTGGTACGCCACAAAAAGTTGGATTGAATGCTTGTAAGCCGCCCGGGGTGCGTGTAGGTTGGAGCCGCTGTTGCAATGGATTTATATCAATAAAACGTCGCAATTTCCATTAACTCCACCCTTGTTACGTCCAGGATGATGGACCTCCTCTGGCACCGGTGTCGGGCCATTGATTGAGACTCATGAATGCTTTCATTAGCGCATCAAGGTTCATGATCCACAGTCGAGAGAGGCGCCCATCACTTCGGCGCATTAGGTGTCTGGCAGTGGTTGGTTGCGGTCGCCATGCAGGTTATTTCTTCAATCAACGACTATACTCTTATGGTTGTGACCTCCCGGTGACTCGTAGCCAATGATGTAGAGGCCGCAGGCCCCCATCTCCATCCTTTTTTCGCTGCAGTAAGCGCAAATCATGATGAGGTTGTCGATGCGGGCAATAGAGAAGGATATCCAGAAGATCAGATCGTCTTGTGGGTAATTGAGAAGCTCTTCGCTGGGATGATCACCACCTTTCACTGCTTCTCTATTAGCTTACTGGATGCGAAATATTAATGCTGAAGGGCCAACATGAGGTTTGCTATCGTGATTCGAGCATCCACGACCTGAATATTAGATTTGGGGTTGGCTACATGTTGTACGGAGAACAGCACCGTCTGTATCTTAACGCTATATTAATGACCGGATCTGTTGATCCATCTTATTTCCTCCATTGCATCTTCCGCTAGTCTAATGTTGCTGCCAATTACTCCAACGAGGATGACCCGAGGGCCGAAAGAGAGGACCATTGAACGAGATGTACGTAAAAAATCTTTATTGGAAACACCCAAACATCGTAAAACGGAGCTGACCACCCTGAGAAGACGTAGCACCATGCTGAAGATAGCATCCGAGCAAATGGTTTCGAAGCCATCGGGGAATCTACGACAACGACGAACCACGTTGATTCACAGCCCTATGCTTGTCGTTCAGAGACCTTCAGCGGAGGAAATTGCTCAACGCTATGAGGAGTGGATGAAGATTGTGGCGGACAACAAAATTAGCCCGAGCAATTCATGGGACTTGGCACTCATCGATTACTTTTACGACTTATCCGTGTTAAAAGATGGTGAGACGGTGAATTTTCAGAAAGCGTCATGCGCACTAGACGGCTGTATGAAGATATACACCTCTAGAGTAGATTCGGTGGCCACAGAAGCCGTGAAACTCCTCAGCGGATTGACGGAAAGCGTCAGTGTACCTCCCAGAGAGTTCAGGGTTAACAGTCATGAAATCGGAGTCAAACGGACCAAGAGGTCATCACGAAACGACCATACATTGGCCAATGAGCTGTCTTCATTGACCTTAAAGCATCTCGAGCTAGCGCGTTCCATCGATCCGTTATTCAAGAAAACCTTGGCAGATTACACCGAGGGTGGAGCTCGCGGTTTGTTGCTGAACCATCTTGGTGTGTGCAGCAATGGTCGAATCATTTTCGATGCTAGCGATGACACTATGTTCAAATGCGATCTCGGGCTAGTCTCACATTCCACGGAGGTTGATATTCTTTCGCTGCGCAGCAAGTTCTTGAGTGATCTTGATGGTTTCTTCATCCAAGAAATATGCCCCTCGCTTCAAGATTTTGAGTTGGCTTCGGAAATATCCCCGAATCTCTCCGTCCTCCAGGAGGTGATGGAGGGTTTCTACGACAATGAGGGTAGCGACCTCGATGACTGCTATGATGCTGTGGGTCCGGTTGATTTCAGGGATACGGGCGTAAGAAACCAAAGGTATTTCGAGGCTGATGCGGTTCCGATTGCGGAGAGTGATGAAAACATCTATTCCTACTTTGACACTGCTTTTATGGCGAATTGGGCCGGGCCAGAGCACTGGAGGCTGGCACGTGTTTCGTCTGAGAAGGCTAATCCCACCGGTGAGACTGTGGATAGGAAGAGCAAGAAGCAGCCATTCTATATAGACTTCAGAAGTTCTGACGAGATCGACCAGGACGAGCTGTTTGTCCCACTAGTCCACAAAGTACCAGCAAAACCGTCGGCAGAAGCTGCTACCAGGACCCTTCTCCCTGAAGATATTCAATTTTCTTCTCGAAATATCCTTTCCTTGTTCACTAGGCCTCAAACAGTCAAGCTCTTTGAGGAAGATAGGGGTGTTGAGCTAACAGCTGAGGTAAAGAGCCAAGTTGAAGCTCAGGTGGCTACAAGCTTCGCCAACAATGCTGACGCTGAGACTGGGACCGACCTTGGTGGCCTGGTTTTCGCTCAACCCATACTTCGTAAAGCCGAATACCTGCACTACGCTAGGACCGCCAAAAAAGTGGACATCAAAAAACTGAAGGGAAGCATCTGGAAGGAGTTGGCGACCAACGAAACTGGGACGAACGAGTCCATAGAAAACCTGGAGACGAGCCAGTTTGAGGGAACCAAGAAGTTCACCGACGTTGTTAAAGGTTTAAAGCGAATCTACCCCGAGAAAAAAAGGAACGACATCTCTGTATCTTTCTGCTTCATCTGTTTACTGCACTTGGCTAACGAAAAGAACTTGTTGATATCAAACACGAAAGCCTCCTACGACTTGGATATCAGGCAGGGTGTTCCGGAAGAAACATCTGTCCTGGATTAGCATTAGTGGCACGCCATTGCACTCGCACTCCTACTGCTTACGGATGCATAGAAATGAAATAAACTCATGACACACCTGCATTGTTGATTGGATGGAATAATAAATAGAAGTTCAAAGCGATGGTGCATACATTTCCAGAGGCCAATGTTTACATGAATTTTCCATCACCAGATGGGTCTTGTACGAAAAAATCCAGATATCGAAGCCATGGGGCTCGAGTTGACCCTGGCTATCCCGGGTCTAGGCTATTTCTAATTATTTCTACATTGCATAACGAGTTCAACGCCCAACGACTTTTGTTAGTCTGCCAGATTCAACAACAGGTAACACGTTGCTCCAGCAAACACAGCCCGCTTGGGACGCGGACTCTTTGGGAGAAGCTCCCCCACCCCTCCTCTCCGCAATCTTTGACTAATCCCGGTTTACCTCCAGTTCTGCCAAAATGACCGAGCGCAAAGCAACCATAAAAAATGCTGACATGACGGAGGAGATGATTCAAGATGCCATCGAATGTGCAAACCAGGCTATGGAAAAGTACACCATCGAGAAAGACATCGCTGCATATATCAAGCGGGAATTCGACAAAAAGTACAACCCAGTCTGGCATTGTATCGTGGGTAGAAGCTTTGGTTCTTACGTCACTCACGGTAAGAAAACCTCTCCTCTTTGTGCGGCAGTTTCCTATGTGCATTAACGCGTCTGTTTTCTTTCCGGTCAGAAACGAAACACTTCATCTACTTCTATCTGGGGCAAATCGCCATTCTTCTGTTCAAGTCAGGGTAAGAGCTCCTCTGGGCAACTAGACCCGCCGTTTTATATAGCGCCATGGCGTTTGGACCTCTCTACCAGCCCGAGTTGAAATACTATCAATAAACGGATCTATTTACTGTATCGTGGCGTTTTCTGGCCGTCAACCTGGAGTCCCGGTAGGACAAATACCACTGCTACGGCTTCTAAATCCACACCAATCCATGCCAGCACCGTGCCTTGGTCGCTATGGAAACAGTTGCACTAATGCTAGGAGGGCCAACGAACCAGCGATTCCACACGCTGGATTCTGGTACCCTCGCCGTGGCTCTCCTAGCTTGAAATGATGTGTCGACGGAAGACACGATCGACGGATAACACCCCGTTTCTAGCTAATGATAGATACTTTATTCTCCGCATCTCCTGACGCCCAACGGCGCTCCTATTGATTACATTCAATTCCGAAATTAGCTGGGTTATGGTAAACTTGTGCCTTGGGCGGGGGCAAAGGATTATGTCGTGTAATACAAGCTGTGATTCTAGTGAAAATGAAAGGGATTCAGGTATGGTGGCCAACATCAACTCAGCCTCGAGTACAAGAAGCACGCTATTAATTAGGGAGGTTGTTTAGATTGGGATCAATGCCATTAAATTCGAAGGTAAAGATAAGCTGGGGTTCTATAGAAACAGATGGGCCCACCGCAAGTGAACCATGGACTAAATAAATGCTGCTCAATGCGGGGTGCTGTGCCAGACGACTCGCCGGGCTGGTTCCTGCGAGCTTCGATGCGGCGCCTAGGTTTTCTTAGCCATGATGGTGAGGGTGGCATCGTCTGGCACGCACTCGAGGAAATCCTCCCGGATATGCGCGGGCATGTCCAGCAGTCCGCTGGTTTTCATGACCGCACCGTAGTTCTCGAAGATGTACTCCACCACCAGGACCTTGAGCCCTTCCTCTTGCGACATGACCGCTTGCTGGAAGATATACGCACAAGTATCCACGCGGAGGTGCTTATGGTACAACAGGTTGGCGCATATCTTCTTCAGCCTGTGAACCATGTACATCTCGGCTAGGACCAGCACGTCAGCGGTAATATGCCACGGGGATTCTTCGTCGAAGGAATCCTGATAGATGTACTTCAGGAAGGTGTGCATCACGGGATAGGATTCCTCTACCTTCATTCTGCCCCCATTGATCTCAGACATGTTGCTTTGTAGCAGGCTTCTGAAGTGGGGCCATCTCGCCACCAGGATCACTTTGTGCACGTACAAGGTGCGACCCTCCTCTGTGACGATTTGGAAATCGCTTAGCTCCTGCTCGTTCAGTAAGTATGCGAAGTCGGAGTTGACCGTGGAGGGTGGGATGGTCCATATGCCAAACGACTCCAGATTCAACGATAGCAGGTCGCGGAAGTGATCGTACGGGGTGGGCCGGACCTTCTCCGTGTTCCCCAGCAGCAGAAGGTTGGTGTGGTCTTTGGACTCGTCCTCCATCACTGTGAAATAATTCCAAACCCCATTCGACAACGCACTCTTGCAATCCATCTGGGTCCATTTCCACGTTGTCAGGTCCAAAGCCCACAACCCGTACGCAGCCTGAGGGATCGCCTCGCAGATGTACTTTCCAAAAACAAGCAGCCGATTCCCCACTGCCTCTGTGAAGTGCTGGGATTTGAGAAGCTCTATCTTGCCGGTAATCCCGAAGCACGGGTGGATCTTGAGATTCACGAGGTCCAGAGAGAACAGGTCATCAACCGTGGAGCCAGACTCATCCTTACCGGCATAGATGTATATCTTGTCCCCAACGATCGTTGCGGAGTGATTGTAGCGTGGCGGAACCGATATCGGCTCTGACCAGGTAAAGGTTTTCAAGTCTAGAATGTTGAGCTCATCCAGCACATATGTACCTATACGGACAGCGGCATTAGTACCTGCAGTGGAAGCGCACATGGTGAAGCCGCTTACAGTCCGAGTTTCGCGCGAATCCGCCATACACGTACAGTTTGTCTTTATATACAGTGGCGGTGTGGAGGTATCTTGCGGCGACCTTGGGGCCGTTGACGTGTGGATGAATCCATGTCTTTTTCTCGATATTATACAGCACCAGGTCGTTGCAGTACTCCTGAAACTCGTTGGAACCGCCTGAGCCACGCAACAGGTTAATGCTTTTCGGGAAGGGCGCCTGGCCGTAGCTACAGGGGACTTACCAAATATGATTATGTACCCGCCGTACAAGGAGGAGGTGTGTCCATACCTCTTTGTTGGAGGCTTTCCTATTGAATCCTAATGCGGGGTTAACAAGGTGAGGGAAATCCCGAGGCGTCCAATGTCCCGAACCTTATGTGTTGTCCAAACAAGAGATTGAATGTCCAGTGAATGTAGCTCGTTGGTAACTACCCCGCCTCCACCAAACACATATATTCTTTTGTCCACCCGCGTAAACGTGGGCCGCCACAGACCTACGAGATTTTGACCAACGGTTGTGTGCGACTTGGAGACTTTGAGCATGAGGAGGCTTCTACAGATGCTTCAGAAGGGGGGTTGTCAACTAAGGGAGGTTCTGCTTCGTGTAAGAAACCGGCAGGCGAAAGACAAACTTCTTGTAAAGGAAACGGGAAAGGGGTAGAGGTGTGGCCACAGCAAGGTAGGGCCAGGAATTTAAGCGACAGCTCAGTATTGGCCGGAATGACTCGGTAGGAAGATTGGTTCTTTCCTAGCGTAGCGTCGAATGAAATTGAGAAATCTTGATCTGCTTGCAATCCTGAATTTTCTGGGAGAATTTGGGCTTCCCTGAAATACTGTAAGGGATGCCTAGTATTTTAATTAATGCGAGACTAGATAATCGTTAATTGCTGTACGGACTGCAACAAATAAGAGGGGGTACTGAGTTACTTCATGGGCCATATTGGTTCGCATTCTGTTCCCAGCGCCCAAATTAGTAATATAAACCTAATGAGCCTGATGGATGTCAAGGGACAGGAGCAATTTATTTACTGTATATAATGCATGTCGATTGAAAGGTAGCCTGCTTCAAGCGTTGAACAGATTCCCTAGCTGCGGCCTTGAATGGTCCGGTGGGCGTGTATAAATCCTCTGAGGACGGTGGCCATTGATGGATCTGTATTGGAGCAGCATGGAGGCAGCTTGCATTTCCATTTATTTGACGATGAGGGCTTTCTGAAGCTGGTAGTCACGGGACAGCGCTCATATCTGTGTGTAACTTGAGCAATCAAGTGAGCGTCCATAAACCTGCAACTATGCGCTAGCCAAGCAAGATGGGTGCTTTGGATGTATCCAATGCCAGTGAGCCTTGTGTCGAGTCAGTGAGCTACATGCACCCCGGGCCAGCCAGAGTATAATATATATAGTGGCCCCTCACCTTAGATCCCCACAGGCCGTTATTTCCACCCATTGACAGTCTTGGTCCCAGCGGATGGCTCGGCCGGCTAAATGATGCAGAATCAGTTAACCTCCAGCTATTCAAATATACGTAGCTAGCATTCCGATCGATAAAACAATCCCGAACAACCATAATCAGGCCATCTGTTTGTCATCATATGGGCGCAACAGTTGAGCAAACTCCAAGTGTAACAGCCCTCCAGTGGAGAGAGCGTTGCGTCCAATGGAAATTCAGAAGCCTGATTTAAAGTGGGATTAGCTAAACAACAACCTATGCCCGCTGTGCTCGATGTTGCATAGCCAACACGCGATGTTTACTTGGCATTGATGACGAGAGAATTCCAATCACGGTTTAATGACCATCTGAGTTGATGCTCTTTTAGGGTAATTTGTGGATTATCTCCAATGCGTAGCCAAATTGATTTCCTTCCACTGCACGGGAGAGTCCACAGCTTCTCTCCACCCGCTCTTTGCGAGGATTCGGCCACAGTAAAGTATCCAGAACAATAGAAACCCACCTTGAGGTACAAACAGAAATGGGCAGAAGTGATCCGGCCCATAGATTGCGTATTGCTGCTAGCGAAGGAAATCTCTATCTTGTTAAAAAACTGTACGAGGAGCGAGGGGTAAACATTCAGAGCCAAGACATGGCAGGAAAGTACGTTAGCCAACATTGCCACCGTTTCCTGCCGGAAGAAACGTCCTAACCCTGTTCCACACGCAGAACCGCTTTGATGTATGCGACTGAAAATGGTCAAAAGGAGGTTGTGGAGTATCTGCTAGACCAAGGCCATGAGGAAAAGGAAATCTCCAAGGTTAGGCTCCCCTCTCATAGCTCATTGTTGAGGTCTTGTGAGAATAACTGTCAGCCCCATTCACAAAGGATTTCGAAGGGAATACCGTACTTATTGTTGCTACGGAGAAGCGCGAGGAGGAGGTAAACAGTAACCTTGCATTGGTTGTGGCGCATCACTAAACAATCCCCTTCCCAGATTTTTACAATCTACGTCAAAAGATATCCCGAAACGGTGCTGATGGCTAACAAAGCTGGCGTGTTTCCCTTGATTATTGCGGCTAAAGAGGGATACAACAATTTGGTTAATGTAGGAGGTATCTCTACAGTGGATTACGAGGTCCTGTCATTAACTTGGGTCCCAATACTCGGTAGATAATACTGGACTACGGTGGAGACATAAATCAGACCGACAGCCAAGGATGTACTGCCTTACACCAGTAAGTCTGATTCAGACCTTTATACTTGACATTCCAGGGAGCTAAGTCACCTTGTATCTTCAATCAAGCGCTGCTGCTTGGGGACATTTGAAGGTAACTTCAATGCGACTGGAGATCAGGCCAAGGACATATACTAAATCTCATTGCAGACAGCAACATTACTACTAGAACGAGGGTGCCGCCACAATCACCAAAATTTTGCTGGATGGACAGCCGTAGACTATGCGTATAACATTCCTATCAAGCTTCACCTCGAAGGTAAGTCCCATTCCCACCTTTGCTGCAGTAGCTCAAACTCATGAACCCCGTGTGTTCTAGAATATGCCAAAAAGCCATTTGAAAGCAGTAAACGCTTCGCCGTGGCGATCCCTACATTATCCGGTTTAGATTTGGCTTCGCACACACTAATGTCCGATACTAGAACTGCGCCAGCTTCACCACACACCCAGGCGACACCCGTGGCTTATAGGAATCGTAGCCACTCAGCCTCCGACAAGCTTGCCTGATGGTGCCTGCCCTGCAATACTTCGGAAATACGATTGTAAATAAATGTTCCAACTAATCAAGTCGGTTTATCCCCGGCGTAATGCCTCGTGCAATGAAGCACCCGAATTCTGCATTGTTGAAGGCGTGGTAATATCTTCGAAGGCAAAGAAACTGAGGTACAATAAGATATGAAGCTGGGCTTGGCTACGTAGCATACTAGGGATTTGAGAATGCGGGGTGAAACCAAATCAGAAGGAGTAGTAATCGTATGAATACCACAGTTTGGCTACTCCACGTAGGAGGATGATAGCTGTGCTTATTAAAAGCACTGAGTCGTGACCTTGTTTTCCATCAATTAGATTTCAGAAACTACTTGGAATATATTCACCAAAACATCAGGTGCCCAGAACATGAAATATCTCAAAGTAGTCCAAACAGCCCCAAACTTTGCACACATGTTCTTGGGACCTTCCTCAACCTATTCTACATGTTTGTCCGAGATCTTGCCAAATCGATTATCGATCTGTGTGGATATACTGCCACTCCATTTTGCTGCAGGGAGTATGGTACAGTAGTCTCTTGCTTTATCCAATAAAGTTTGCAGAAGTGCATTAGGAGTTATGAGGCATATTCTCCACCATTGTCAGAGCGTATTTTCTTGATTTTTTCACCAGTTTCTCTCTCCACCATAGCTTTAAATTCCCTGAACTTAGACAGAGCTTCTTTCTTTCTGTCCATGAAGTAGACCCATGTGTATCTTGTATCATCATCAATAAAAGTGATTAAATACTTCATCCTGCGTAAGGATAAATTTTGCATAGGTCCACACAGATCTGAGTGGATTAGAGCTATTTTTTACTTAGTTTGATTAACCCAGAGCTCTTGAATGGTTGTCTGGCTTGTTTCCCATATATGAAGGCTTCACAGTGCTCCAAATTAGCTGAGGGATCCATTTTTACTCTGATAATTAGCTAATCTTTGATCATTTTGTGCAAATTGTTGTAAGAGTCTTGGAGATATTGGAAGTGATTGGCAGAACAAGTAGATTATGTGGTTTTCACTTAATGATTATTGAATGTAAAAGTAGTATTTATACTTTTACCTGGTCTTGGCATTACAAACACGTAGAATAGGTTAAGAAAGGTCCCAAGAACATGTATGCAAAGTTTGGGGCTGTTTGGACAACTTTGAGAATTTTCATGTTCTGGGTAAATATTCTAAGTAAATCCCAACAAGGAATTTGGTCAGTATTCTCTAGGATTTGAGGGTAATGATCTAAGTGACTAAGTTAGGTGAATATTTAGGTGGAAATACAAATTTTTACAACACTCCCACTCAGCTAAATGTTCATACTGACTAGTCCTAATTTTGACTTAAGATATCCAAACTTGTCTCTAGCTAATGGTTTGGTAAATATGTCTGCAATCATTTCATCTGTAGGACAGTAAACTAAGCTAACTAAGTTATTCTATATAGCTTCATGTATGAAATGACGTCTAATATCTATGTGCTTGGTTCTAGCATGAAAAGTTGGATTTCTACCTAATTGTACACATCCTTGATTATCTTGAAATAAAGTAATAGGCCTTTTTTGACATAGGCCTAAATCTGTAAAATGTTTTCTTAACCACATTGCTTCTTTTATAGCTTCACAGGCTGCCATATACTCTGCCTCTGTGGTGGAAAGTGCTACAGTTGGTTGCTTTCTTGAATTCCATGAAATCGCTCCTTTACAGTAAACAAAGGTGTATCCTGTGGTGGATCTTTTGTCTTCCAAATTTTGTCCCCAATCAGCATCAGAGTATCCCACAAGATCCTGTTCTGAATCCTTATAAGTGCATCTTAAGCAGATATCAGCAGTTCCTTTTAGGTATCTAAAAATACGCTTAACTGCTGCAATATGATCAGATCCATAGTTCTGATTATGTTGGCTGACAACTCCCACTGAATATGAGGTATCTGGACGTGTTCCAAGCATTATAAATATCAGACTGCTGACCATAGATTGATAAGGAAAGTCAGGGCTTTCAGATGGCACCAAGTTCTCTTGATTTGGTTGAGTTTTGACCAAGTTAAGGTTTGTCTCCATTGGGGTAGTTGCCGGTTTACAGTCTTCCATTTGGTACTTCTTTAGTATATTTGAATATACTTGGATTGACTTAGGGTGATAGTCTGGGTACTTCTGTCTATGGAGGACTTAATCCCTAAGTAGTAACGAAGTTCTCCTAGATCAGATATCTTGAACTCCTTAGATAGGCTGGATTTAGTCTCTTCCAATGTTTCTAGGTTATTGGTGGCTATAATAAGATCATCCACATAAAGAGCTATTAGAGCTGGATTTGCTCTATCTGGCTTATAGTATATACTATAGTCAGCATTACTTCTTTTGAAACTCAAAGATTCTAAATAAGAATATATCTTGCAATTCCAGGCTCTTGGTGATTGTTTGAGACCATATAGTGACTTTTTAAGCTTGCAGACCAAATGGGGGTTATCTTGGTCAACAAACCTATCAGGCTGGCCCATATACATGTCCTCATCAAGTTCTCCATTCAAAAATGCAGCTTTTACATCCATTTGATGAATAAAAAACTTATATTTGGCTGCAATAGCCAATATTAATCTGATGGAATTAATCTTGGCTACCGGTGCAAAGGTCTCAGTATAGTCAAGTCCTTTTGTTTGAGAGTATCCTTTGGCTACAAGTCTTGCTTTGTATATTTCAACTGTACCATCAGCCTTGTATTTTGTCTTGAAGACCTATCTGCATCCAATTGATTTTTGGTTGATTGGTAATTTGACTAAGTCCCAAGTTTGATTTTCCATCAGGGCCTGATATTCCTCAGTCATTGCAGATCTTCAAAACTTTGTCTGAGGGCTATTTAGGGCCTCTTTTACAGTCTGGGGTTCATCAACATGGACTGAATAGGCATAGGCTAAGTTTGCACCCTCATTGATATAGTAATTTAGGCTATTTCTTGTCCAATTGGATCTCCAGGCATTTGATACTGGAATGATCACTCCTGGGATATTCCTGGGCACTGATTCTGGCTGGACCATGGCTGTAGAGTCCTCTGGAGTGAAAAATTTCATTGTTTTGCTCTGATTCAATCCTGACAATTGGTGGACTTGAGATCAAATTTTTGTCATCATCTGATGTCATTTTTTGTGAAGATTTTGAATTTTCATCAAACAACACATCCCTGGACTTGATCAGCTTCTTTGCTTTGGTATTGAAGAGTCTGTATGCCTTACTCTCATTGCAGTAGCCCAAAATATGCATATTACACTTTTTGGCTCAAATTTTGACTGATTTCCGGGCAGTTTCTTGGCATATGCTGTACACCAAAATAATCTTAGATGTTCTACATTTGGTCTGTATCCATACCATGCTTCAAGTGGAGTAGATTCACAAAGTATTCTGTTATAACTCCTATTTTTAAGATATACAGCAGAGGTAACTGATTCCGCCCAAAATCATAGGATAATTTTTGATCATGGATCATAGATCTTGCCATATCAATTATTGATCTGTTAGCACGTTCTGCTACTCTATTTTGCTGTGGGGAGTAAGGTACAGTAGTCTCTTGCCTTATCCCATAGATTTTGCAGAAGTGGATGAATAGTTTGGATGTATATTCTCCACCATTGTCAGAACATATTTTCTTGATTTTTTCACCAGTTTCTCTCTCCACCATGGCTTAAAACTCCCTGAACTTAGACAGAGCTTCTTCCTTTCTCTCCATGAAGTAGACCCATGTGTATCTTGTATCATCATCAATAAAAGTGAATAAATACTTCATCCCACCTAAGGATAAATTTTGCATAGGTCCACAAGGATCTGAGTGAATTAGATCTAATTTTTTCTTAGTTTTGATTAACCCAGAGCTCTTGAACAGTTGTCTGGCTTGTTTCCCATATATGCAGGCTTCACAGTGCTCCAAATTAGCTAGGGGATCAATTTTTACTCCAGAAATTAGCTAATCTTTGATCATTTTGCGCAAATAATCAAAATTGATGTGCCTAAATTTCCTGTGCCAAAGCATTGGTGTTTCTTCACTTAAGTTACTTATATTGGCTTCCAAATATGATGGAATATAAGTCAACTTGTATAAATTTGGATATCTGATACCCAAAGCAATATGGGCACCATTTTGATCAGTGATCTTACATCCAGAATTGTCAAAGCTGAAACTGAGTCCTTCTGCAGTGACCTTGCTTACAGATAGTAGGTTCTTTGCTATTTCTGGTACATAGAGTACTTCTTTACAGGTCAGTGTATGGCTTCCTTCACTGCTTCTTAGGTTTACTTGGATAGTTCCTTCTCCCACTGCATCAAGTGTTCTATTGTCACCCATGAAAACCTTCTTAATTGGAGTTTCCTGATATTTGGTAAAAAGTTCTTTTTGGTGTGTAAAGTGTCGAGATGCTCCAGAGTCAGTATACCACATCTGAGAATCCTTGTTTGTGGTCATGTTTAGTGCAGATATGAATAGTCTATCTTCAGTTGTTGCAGCATTTCCATATTCAGGCTTCTTTTGCTGATTATCTCTCTTTTTGAGACACCGTTCTGATGTGTGTCCCTTCCTTTTGCAATAGTTACAAAACAGGGTGCTGTTACCTTTGTAGGGTCTTGGGTATCTCCTTTGTTGGTTATCATTGCTTATTAAAGCATTTTCTTCTTCCTTCTTATTGGCACTTGATTCTCTTAATTCTTCATCCAGGAGCCTTCCATATACGTAATTTAAGGTCAAATCTTCAGTTCTGGACTCTAGGGCTGATACAAGGCCCTGAAACATGTCTGTCAGGCTATTCAGGATGGTAACTATCACATCCTCATCAGTAGTTGCTACTCCCACAGATTCCATCTCATCTACCAGCAGGGTAATTCTGTTAATTAGATTTTTCATTTCTTCTCCTGGCTGCATCTTTGTAGCAAAGAATTTTTGTCTCAGATACATTTTCTTGGCAGTTGAACATGACTGGTAGGTGTCTTCTAATGCTTTCCAGGCATTCTTTGCTGTTTTTGCTCATGAGCATTGAATTAGCAATTTGTCCTTGACATTAAGGCAAATGCAGTTAAAGGCACTTTGTTCTTTCTTCTGGTACTTTAAGGCTTCCTCTCCCATGTTTTTAGCAGGGCATTCTTCTCCAACAACAATATCCCAAAGGCCTCTTTCTTGTAGCAGCATCTTCATCTTCACCTTCCACACTTGGTAGTTAGATTGTCCAACTTTTCAGCAGAGGTAAAAATTCCAGTAATAGTAGCAGTAGACATTGCAGAGAGTGACAGGTTGGGGCTCATAGCCTGTTGTAAGAGTCTTGGAGATAATGGAAGTGATTGGGAGGACAAGTAGATTATGTGGTTCTCACTTAATGATTTATTGAATGTAAAAGTAGTATTTATGCTTCTACCTGGTCTTAGCATAGCAAACACATAGAGTAGGTTAAGTAAGGTCTCAAGAACATGTGTGCAAAGCTTGGGGCTGTTTGGACAACTTTGAGAATTTTCATATTCTGGGTACCTGGTATTTTGGTGAAAATATTCTAAGTAAATCCCAACAAGGAATTTGGTCAGTATTCTCTAAGATTTGAAGGTGATTATCTAAGTGACTAAGTTAGTGAATATTTAGGTGGAAATACAAACTTTTACAACAATAGTAAGGGCTGGGAAAAGGTTAGAAGAGCAGGGGTCTGGGGACACAGTCCCCCAAACTGCTCCCATACTCTTTAAATTCCCTTTAAATTACTTTTCTCACATTGTTGGATCTGGTCCCTTAGGGTTACAATCCCTCCTGCTGACCCTTTTCACCCTAACCATAAATACTTTGACCCTACAATTGGCACATTGTCCGGTCATAGAGTAGGCATCTGGGCCAAAATTTGTCTCCCTACACTTTCTGTGTGCTTTGTACAAGTATTGATGATTACAGAATTAATAAATTATTTCTTTCAATGATATATCTAATAATTGATGGGAATCATCCCAATTGGTCATAATTCCATATTTTAATAAGCTTTGGGCACCATAAAATGCGCAGCCTTAATATAATAAAAAAAATTCATGACTAATGCAAGTTATCTGTAATCCAATTGCTTCTACCAGATATAAAGTATATTCCAAAGTTAAATATATACCATAGCTATAATAGAATCTTTATTTCACGCCATTGCAACTACTACTTCTGTTCCATGCGCACATGTATCCTGCAGGAGTTATTGATCATCAGCCATGTGGTAATAAAGTGCTTTTATTTTTCATCATGCTAGTGTTGCATGAATCCCCAACGCACTTTCATAGTGCATGGTAATCATACCCCAACAGGTTTCAAGGATACCCACTTGCTACATTTACTTGGGTCTAGCAGTGTGGTGGTGCAGAGGTACTCCTGGCAGGAGCCACACAACTCAAGGTGTGTGAGATGTTTGATAGGTGCAATAATCTCTGTGTCTAAACAGCTGGTGTCTTTATCAATATGTCACTATGGTAAAAGATCCTGCTTCTCTAGCTTCCTAGGTGCTCCAAGTGTCTCCAAAGACCACTGTGTGTCTTGTGCACTACCCTGAAATGCTCCTTGATGGCAGGTTTGAGGTATAACTGTTGAAGGTAGGTGCAGTGATCAACTGCTAATCAATAACGGAGAAGTGTTACCGATAGAAGTGATGATTTATTGATGAGGGATTAACTTTCCTTAAATACTGTTGTGCATCAGCATTTAAGACTTGGCCAATTTCACTCCAATAGGAAATCTAGTACCTTAGGGGAGGGGAGGAAAAGTCACCAAGGTAGGTGAAATCTTTATTTGATTTCAGTCAAGTCTAACTACAAATAAAGAAGCCAGCTGGGAATAGAGGATTCCCAAAGTAAACACTAAGTTGAATACAAATAAATCTAAGCTACAGTTAAGGCAGTATCCCAGAGTACACTGCAGCTCAGGTCCATGAGGGAGTGAAGTAGATAAGCTTGAGAGATATAATAATCATTCAGGAAGTGGGTAACAGCAGGTGAAGGGGAGTTTTTCATAAGTGAAGTGAATCTTGAGAGCAGAGATTCCTCTAATGAGAAGGTCTTGTAAACTGGAGAATCAGGAAACTCTTTAAAGGCATGGTCAGTAGGTTCCCAGTAAAACTGGTCAGAGACATTTTGAGAGAATTGTTTAGCAATACTTTTGTCAAGTACTACCTCCAGGGTGTGATGGTTGATAAATCTCATGTTTACAATATTGGATAAATTGTAACCTTGCTGCTTGAGATACATCCTATGCTCAGATATAGGAATAAACTCCACATTGGCAAAGTAGCAGACAGCCCAGTCACTAGCAGGAGGCAAATCAGAAGTGGCAGGAAACTTTATTTTAGTCTTGGGGGAGCAGCAGGATGTCTTAAGGAGGTGGGATAAGACTTTTTGACAACT